>SNQJ01S0199837.1:0-17033 GCA_010110895.2 Picea sitchensis | reverse complement strand
TCTTGGTCAACTTCAAAAAATTCTAGAAATTATAATATTCATCTGTTAAATTCAAAATAATAGTCATAATAAACTAGAGTCTTTGTAGATTGTTGCAGTATATTTTGTTTCTTCAAAACATAAGTTTAATAATATATACATTGTTGTAGAAAAAAGTAACTCATCATCATTCATTTCATGTTTAAGAAACATACTGTTAAACAATTGTCAAATTGACATATCAAATCATGATAAAAAAAATTTGAAAAATAGTCATTTGAAAGATAACATAATTCTTCACAAGTTTTGTTTTTACTGTAAAGTGAAATTCTAAATAAAAAAAATACTTCTATATGTCGGAAGTTGAATAAGTTGTGAAAATACAGTTTTTTTCTCATAAAACAAGCAAAAGTGTAACCCATCTTCATGATTTCACCCATGCATTCTATTCCAAGAATGAGAGTTTCCATTTCGGTGTTTTAGAACTAGTTTACTGTGTACGCATTCATTCCAAGCCTGAGAGTTTCCATTTTGTTTTTCTAAAACGAATTTACTGTGTATACCTTTAATTCCAAGCTTGAGAGTTTCCATTTCGGTGTTTTAAAACGAATCTTTTGTGTATGCATTCAATTCCGAGTTGCGGTTTCCACTTCTATGTATGAAAACAAATTCAATGTGTATGCATTCATTACGCTAAAAGTTCTTTTATTGTCCTTTCTGCTAATCTTTAAATTTAATAAAAATCATTTTTGTTGCACTTAAAATTAATTTAAATTATCAGAAATTAAATGTTAGATGGAGGACTGTATTAAGTGTCGGATGGAGGACTGGATTATGTGTCAGATGGAGGACCGGATTAAGTGTCGGATGGAGGACCGGATTGAGGTCTATAACAAATTTTAGATTTTTCTGCACACTGAATGAGGGGCTCCGATAGATTCTAAAACTCATTCTTGTTCCTTACTTTGGAGTTGTTATTTGGCCTCTGGACATTAACTATCTTTAGTCAATAAAGATGGTCTTCCTAAAAATTTAAATTGATTTTTAAGTTAGCATGTGAGTTCCTGTTTATGGTTTATTGAGACTTTTTTTTCTTAACTCCTAAATGGATACGTATGTAGCTAACATTGAATCATTATATTATTGTCGGGTCTCCCCTTGGTTCCTTTAATTGGGTATTAAAGTCAACACATGATTATTACTTTTATCGATAAAATAAAACTTGATCTTCTTTGATTGTCCTTATATATTGATAAGCAAGATATCATATAATTTATCTTATCTCATTCTTAATTATCGGTTGACTTCTTATAGTTTCTGGTCATGGAATGTAAGGTAGTATTGGAACCCATCCATGTTGCTTGTTATGATTGAATCCATTAGTTCTTTTAAATGGTTATGCAAGCGGTAGACTTCTTACTAATTGATAGTATGATTGACGTTTATTAGTTTTATAAATTGGATGCATAATGAAGGGTAGAGTATAAATTTAATGTAGCTCTTAAGATGATTGATCTTCTTGTGGTTCCTTGCAAACACATATATGATTTTATCCTTTAGATTCCTGATATATATTCTTAGAATATTTTCCTTAATATGAAGATGCATAGTTGATTTACACGAGACTAAGATTTAATTATGTTCTTGGGGTTATTATTCTTTACGTAAAATCCTCTTACTCATTTACACTCGATGTTGCTTGTAGATTTATTAAGTAGAGTATAATATTATTTGCACTATGATGAATAATTGATGATTAGATGAGATTCATGAGCTAGTTTTTACTATGGTTTATGTTGGGATATGGGAATTAGACACCTCCTTGTTCCTCATTACAATCTCCATCCCTAAGACCTTAAATTTTTAAAATGAATTGTAGCCTCGCCTTGAGCGTCTCTTATTTGTCCTGGAGGTCCTAAACTTGTAGGGTAGGTTGGGTGGGTAGTATCGTATGTCATTTTATGATTATATTTATTATCCTTAAGTAGATTTATGTTATCTCATATTATCTTGATGTTATCTGATGATTTTCCTTATGAGACAAATTGAGTGATTTATGATTCGTGATGTGATGCATCATTATTAAAAGAATGCATTGGTTATGGGTTGTTGTTTATTTTGTTAATGCATCGATATGTGTATCATTATTCATTGCAATGTTGTTCCATATTATGTCATTCATGTTTGTTAATGTTTTAATATAGTCTCATTAATATGTCTGATGATGTTCCATTGATGTCATTATTAATTGTGATGTATATTTCCTAATGCAAACAATTTTTTTTTACCTGTTGTGTGTTTCTTTGTTGTCGTAATAGTGGGGTTGTTACAATATTTCCTCCCAATTCATCTGATATCCTCTTACTACAGTATACCTAAAAGAGAAGTAAATCATTACAGATAAAGGAGTTTAATGAGGCTAGCGTAAGTCTATTAAATGACAAGATGAGATATTTATTTAAGTTGTGTAGTAAGGTGACTATGCAAAGACTCCATTTAACTAAAAAAAAATAGTTTTGTAGATTTACCTTGGTTGATTTTATAACATCTAAAGGATTTTGATGCTAAACTTCAGGTAAGTCATTTTAATATTCAAAAGAAGCCTTAGATTTGTGTTCAAGCAAAACCTGTAAGTACCATAAATCTCTATTGTAATGGCCATTGATGTGAAATTTTATGGGCATATTCTCATGCCAAAATGCAAGGAAACACGGGTAGAAACAAGGGACAATAAATATAAAACTCAGAGACATTAAAGGAAAAATGCAAAGACATTCCTTACTTGATAACATAGAGCCAACTTATCATGGAAAACGTTGAGGTATTTGTTGAGTGTGTCTGTTGGGTGAAGGAAACATAACATGGAAATCTCCTTGGTTAAAATGAAGAGTTTGGGGGTTGAGATGCTGGGTAAGGGAACCCATGCTTGTCCATCCTTATCTAAAAAAAACACAGCAAAATCAAGGGTAATCCACACCAAGAGGTTCCCACAAGCATTGATCGTTTGGGTAAATAAAATAATAGAAGAGAAGAACTCAGAGATATTAAAAATGAATATATTAGATGATGGAAAATTTTAAGGAAAAAGTAGAGGTTAAGTACTCAGAGATCTTAAAAACGCAAAGATTATATGTTGGGTGTTCTTTTAAAGAAATTGTAGAGGTTAGTTTACATGTTGGACGAATTGTTTTAAAATGCAAAGGTGAGATTAAAATCGCCCAAATGGTGAAATCACAAAGGTAAGTAATATACCCATCCAATAATGCAGAGAGTAAAAATAACCATTGAGCATGAGAATAAATCATTGATAAAGGAATAAAATGAAGAGGTGAAAAAAAGATAGAAGGAGATGGACACGTTTTTTTTTTCCACCTCAAAATGCAGAGGAACACACTGAGACAAAATCGCTGAGAAAAAATGAGGACATCAGAACACCAAACATGAACAATGAAAAATAAGGTTTCATTGGGCAATGAACAATAGCGCAAGGATGATCAATGAACAATAAATTCATTAGGCATTGAACATGAAACGTTGGGCAAATTCCTCAATCTTCAATTAGAATATGCATTGTAAATATCACTACAATTAATGTTGAACACTGAGAAAGGTTTTAAGGATCCATACTTATTTTAAAATAAGTACAATACACATTAAAAATATTAACAAAATTTTACAATCTCAACATAAGTACCATAACCGAAGATGAGAGTTTGAATATGTTCTCCCAGCCTTGTGCTCTGTCTATCTCCCCACTTTTGAACCATGAATATTACACCGATACCTCTCAGCCAACGCTAGCTGTACTTTTATTCCCCCTTATCTCCCCGAGCTGCAAAGGGGCCATGCAAAAACAAAACCAAAATCCTCTAGCTCCTAGCTCGCCTCACAAGGTAGAGACACCACTCTCTCTCAACCTGTCTATCCCAACTCTCACAAGTAAAACCATTCATAATGTTTTCATCATAACCTTACTCATAACCCATGTGTCCCTTTCTCTCCACTCAGCCATGTGTTTTATAGCATTTTCCCTTAACTCATCCCCACTTACACATTTAATTTTTCTTTTTAATTAAAATAATTTATAATTATCTCCCCCTTACACTTGTCACCCTTTCCCCCAATTTGCACAATTAAATCCACATTTTAATTTTATAAAAGTCAATTTCCTTCACCCATCCTAAAAGTGCTCCTAAAATCACTCCTAGTTGTCCCTTTATTCTCAATTAATGGCTGACGGCTTTCTAAAAGTGAGTTGAGTTAAAATAGAAATGTTCTCTAGTTAGACTAGACTCTAGATTCCTTTCTTTGCGTACCCATTCCTTTAACTTTATTCCATTTTACCTTAAATTTGAATTCGATAATTACTTGCACAAGTGTATTAAATCACTCTTTTAGATTTATTTTTATTTTCATTGATTCTTAAATTGTTTTATTTCATCCCGTCATTATTTAATTTAAAATTTTGGTTTTTAGTCTTCTCACTAACTTAGACTTTGGCTTAGTTAAATTTTTATTTGCAAAAGCTTAGACCATTAGGGATTATGGTTAATAAATTCATTCTTAAATTAATTAATTAATCTATTAATTAATTCGGTAGTGCTCAAGATTTTACAAAGTTTAACATTCGGTCAAAGTTTTCTAGGCCACCTAGATTCATTGACTCAAATTGTATTTACATGATGTGCCCTTCAAGAAGCACTTCGTTCACCAAGTGTACCACTCGCCTTTGATTCAAATTTTAATTACGTGAAAGCTCTTCAAGACACACTCTGTGATCCAAGGGTGCCACTCACCTTTGACTAGTTTTGGTAGTTATCCAACCCTTGGATTCAATACTCCATTTAGGTAACCTTGTGAGAGACTAAGGGCCTCTATGGAATAAGGACCATACCTTATTGCATGGCCCTTAAAATCTTTGTGATCGACTATCTCAGGTTTCTCTCATGACATCATGGATCTCTCAAACTACGTGATCATTAACCTACAATCTGATCCACGATGGGAGTGCTAGTAGGATGTGTGAGGGATGTTTCCACACCTGTCCATCAATATCTGGTTTCTTGGCATGGCCCCTTTACTGCTTATCCGATCCATATTAGAAATAAATCATCAGCTTGCATCCATCAATGAAACATTGCCAATGATCCATAAACAACATCATAATATACTCGATCATATGTCACATATGTATAAATGAAATACTAAAAAAAATACAATCCACTCCCTGACTCAATCTAGAGTCCAAGGAGGTCCATTTATGCCATCGTCAACCTCAATCTGTCAAGTGTCCTACACACTTAGGGGGCAATTGTCAATACGATATGTCAATATATAGATGTCAAATAACATAAAATCATAATCCATCAATATTATCATAAGAATCCATAAGCGAAATAGACAACCATATACTAAAATGAATCACTTGCATGCAAGTGTCCTCAAAGAATAAATCAGTAACATGTGATCGAAAGAGCGAGATGTTAGATACACCCCCTCTTTTTTTAAAATTCATCTCAAAGTTGTACACTATATAAATGCAGTGTATAAAGCATATGACGAGATCTATATGTCTAACTATCAAATAATATGGAAACTGTCAGTGCATATCAAATGCATCCTCCTAGGTAGATGAGTGAGGACTATAATTGTCCCACTGGACCTTGACCTGATTGACTGTTCGACGTTGTAGTTTTCGAATGCAATGGTCCATAATGAGGATTGGATTCATCATGAGGGAACCATCATATGACACCTACAATGAAATCATGCCAATCACATGTGTAGTATCACTAACATAATGTCTCAAAATAAATACATGAAAACCATCGTGCATACTCCTCAATGAATCAGGCAAGGCTAGTTGATAGGCCATGGGCCCGTTTTTTTCCACAACTTCTAAAGGCCCCAAAAACCTAGGAGATATTTTATAATCCTTACCAAACTTAATCGAGCTCTTGTGCAATTTCACCCGTAAGAAAAATTAGTCTCCAACTTCACACTTACGGTGAATGCGGTGCGCATCGACATAACTCTTTTACCAATCTTGCACTTCTTTAATCCTTTTTCTTATCATTTTCATTTGTTCTTCCAATTATTGTATCACCTCTGGTCCTAAAAATACCCTATCCTCAAGTCAATCCCATCTCAATGGCGTTTGACATGGTTTCCTGTAAAGAAACTCAAATGGTTCCATCTTAATGGTACCTTGATAGTTATTGTTGTACACAACTCTACTAGTGGAAAGAACTCTTACCAATGCTTATGTTGGTTTGTTACGTACATACACAACATATCTTCCAATATTTGGTTCATTATTTATGTCTTCCCATATGTCTTCGGGTGATACGTTTTACTAAAATTATGTTGGGTTCCCCAGCCTTTTGGAAACTAGTCCAAAATATCCTATAAACACCGATCCGCGAAACAATATGATCCTTTTAGGCATGCCATGTAGTCTCACAATATCTCTGATAAAAAACATATCTATGTGTGGCACCTAATACGTCATATGCATAGGAATAAAATTCACACTCTTCGTCAGAGTGTCAACTACCATGAAAATCGAGTCATGCCTCCTTCCCTTCAACGACAACCCAACAATAAAGTCCATCGAAATGAATTCCCATTTTGATTTTGGAATAGCGTGTGGTTGTAGTAATCCTTTCGGATGTCTATGTTCATCCTTTACTTTCTAACATTCTAGACACCTCACCACGTAGCTAACTATTTCCGCCTTCATTCCTTTTGAGAAGAATAAGGGCTTAAGGTCTGCCCTCATCTTCGTGACTCTTGGAGGAGCCATGTACACTTCTCTATGAGCTTCATTTAGGATCAAAATGATCAATTTTTTGTTAGGAAATACGTAAATATGGTTATTATACCTCATTAATCCATCGTTGTCCAGTGCATATCCTTCAAACTTTGGTACAAACATGGTGTCTTGTCTGATATTTTCCTTAACCTCTTTCTACTAGTCATGGTCAAACTGTATGGTTAGAACCTTTTCTCAAAAATTCGTCTGAAGAGGTATCACCAAAAATATGTGTGGTCTCTGACTCAATGCATCTACCACTCAATTCACTATTCCTTTTATGTAGGTAATCTCAAAATCATACTCGCTAAGCAGTTTTGACCAACTCCTTTGTCGCACGTTCAAGTCACTTTGTGTAAAAATGTGCTGCAAATGAAAATGGCTTGTTTTTAGTTTGAATTTGCATCCAATCAAGTAGTGTCTCTACACTCGCAGGGCATACACAATGGACATTAGCTCCAAATCATGCTTCACGTATTTATCCTCATGATTTCTTAATTTCATTGAGATGTAAGCGATCACTCATCCATCTTGCATCAAGATTCCGACTAAGCCTTCCTTGGATGCTCCTGTGCATATCCAAAAGTCCTCATCCATGTCAGGGACCTTAAGTATTGGTGTTTTCATCAAATACTTCTTGAGCCTTCGAAATTCTTCCATGCATTTCTCGGTCCATACAAAATTCTTGTTTTTATTCTGCTATTCCATGGTCAGATTTGCTATCGTCGAAAAACCTTCGATGAACCGTCAATAATATCCTACTAAACTGATGAAAGTATGTACTTATGGTACGTTCGTCGGTGCAGGCCATTCCATAATATCCTTTACCTTCGCTGGATCCATAGTGATGCCTTTGTTGAAGATAACATTCCCTAAATAATGAATGCTCGATTAATAAAAATAACATTTCGACAGTTTCCCGTATAATTTGTTTTCTCGTAAACACTCTAGTACCAAGAACAAATGTTAATCATGTTCTTCTATCATCCGAGAAAATATCAATATGTCATCAATGAATACTTGAACAAACTTGTCAAAGTATTCAGGGAAGACCCCATTCATCAAGTTCATGAACACCCCTGGGGCGTTTGTCAGTCCAAATGGAAAAACGGTAAACTCATAATGTTTGAACCTTGTATTGAACATGGTCTTAGGAATGTCTTCCTCTTTGATCTGTAACTGGTGATATCATGATCTTAAGTTGACCTTTGAAAACACTGCCTCATGTTCCATTTGGTCAAACAAATCATCTATTCTTGGAAATGGATACTGGTTCTTGACCGTTTCCTTGTTTAATTGATGGTAGTCAATACATAGTCTCCACAACCCAACCTTCTTCCATATGAAAAAAAAAAGTGCACCCCAAGGTGACACACTTGGACATATAATTCCTAGGTCCAACAACTCCTCAACTCTTGTAACTTAGGGGTCGACATCTGATAAGGAGTTCTTGCTATCGGTTCAGTTCCAGGTTTTAATTCGATGGAAAATTCCATCTCTCTTTCAGGTAGTAAACCTGGTAACTCTTCTAGGAACACATCCATAAACTCTCATAGTATGAGAAGGTTTTATAATCCTTTCGCAACACCCCTATCATTCAACGCTAATATTTCATATAGATTGCATCCTTTGCACATGCTCTTCTATAGTTGTAGGAAAAAAATGAACCTTAAGGTAAATCCTTGGTTTCTTCCTACAATCACTCGTCTATGTCCCTCATCATCGATCAAAATCAATAATTTTGTCTTATAGTTGAGTATCGCATCATGTGATTCCAACTAGTCCATATCGATCACGATGTCATAAGATCCTAAGATCATGACGTATAGATTGGAATTTGTTACAAAAATATCCTAGGTTAATGCTATAGTCTGTAACCTTTCCTCCAACCTTCTACTTGGCACCCGAAGCCATTTCCACATACCTAAACTCATCTTGTTCGACTATCTTTATGTTAATAACTTTTAGCACTACACCATAAATAAATCTCTCTGTAGCACCAGGATATATAAAAATACTAAAGGTCTAGTCAACAATGGTACCTAATGTATCGACCACGGTAGCCTAATGCTCAGCCTAGGGGTTATTCAACGCTGCATGAATTCGGTGGGCCTTGCCCAAATCTCCAATTGTAGTGTGTCCAGATGACCTGGCTACTCTGTCCCTCTCAACCCGACAATATCATTGGTAATGTGGCTCTCCACATGTCTAACATTTGTTCTTTGGCCCAGTATTCCTGGTCCTCGAAGTGGAATATGTTGTTGTTGTTGTGGCCCTTTATAGGGATTTTGTTGCTAAGGAGTTGGTCTTTGTGGCGTCATGAACATGGATCCTCTTGGCATGTCTAGATGCCCTGATGAATGTCTAATTGGTTTCTGATGTTGTTGCGCACTAGATGTCATCTGTCCAGTAATTCTAGCAGGAGTCCTCCCCTAACCCCCTCTAATCAACTCTTCCTCAGCTATGAGGGCCTTTTGGACTGCAACGTATGAGGCATTAGGATCCTCACTTTTGCATGAATTATGACGTTAAGGATGAAAACAAACTTATTGACCTTGAGCTTCTCGGTGTTTAGATGTGGATCATAACTAAGCATCCACATAAATCGGGCCTTATACTCATGCACCGTATGACCACCCTATCACAAGGCGTTGAACTCATTGAGTTGTTTCTCAATGAATTCCTCTGACAAATACCTCTCCCTCAACCATTCCTCGAACAGTTCCCATGACACGTCTGTTGAGGAAAATATATGAAATGATCTTTCTCAAACATTTTCAGATCTCGTGTGGATAAATAAATATATATGGGAATATCACCATATGTTTATAGCCATCAAAATTGGTATCCTAATTCACAAGCATCATTTACAAGTGATTAGGCTAGTTTTTTTATAAATAAAATCTTGTTGGGAAATTCATTATTATGTAATTTCTGAACATAACAGATGTTAAAATAAATATAGAGACAAAAGTAAAGAAATTGAGTCAATAATAAAAAAAAATGAGACATAAAGCAATCATTTATTTCATTCCAATTCATCAAAATAATCATTCTCTTTGCAAAATTTCCCGAGGAAGTTTTGGACAAAATTCAAACTTAGATGTCCCCGATGGATCATCTTGCCACATATTGCTTCCCACTCAACTCTACACAATATTCTTTATCATCCATGAAATCTAATTCACAAACAGACAAGTCTATACAAACTATCAAAGATAGATCAACACCTCTGAAAAACAACTGTCTCAATTATGTAATTCAGCCCTGAATCTTGTTGTATATAGTAGGAACCTGCTATCATAAAAAATAATTAGGCTTTGAATGAATTAAGGAATGAGTGAAAACTGAAATATCTCAACAAAACTCAAAGACCAAACCTTAGTATGCTTCTCCTTCTATTCTTCTGTTGTTCCTCCCTTTCTTTTTGACTTTAAGAAAATTAGAACTGGTTGAAGTAGTTGAACTACTTCTTTAGTTAAGTTAACTAAAACTCAACCAAATTTTTAGTTAAGGGTAAAAGAAATAAAATCATAATAAGGGTTTTTAATAAATAATAACTAGAAGGCAGGACCCCTTGTGACTCCCTTTAGTTCTTTAATAGTCATAACACATCTAGTTAATCAAACAAAACATCCCTCCTTGTGACTCCCATAATCACTTTCATATTTTGAAAATTTATATCAGTGATAATTGAAATTACTTCCAAAAATATATTACCCATTTATAAAAAAAAGTGTGTTGTCCAAAATTTTATAAGTCAACTATTCTCAACAATTAATAAATAAAAACTTAAAATCCATATTTTACACTCTAGGAGGCAATCTTTCCCTTATTGTTGTTGTCACCTTTTGATCTCTCTAAATTTTCCTTAGGCTGTGGGGATCCTTTAGGCCTAATCTCACTAATCACATCAGAGCAATCATCTCTCAAATGCATGTGGGAGGAAACAGATTTGTAAGACTCAGTTAAGGGTGAGGAAGGGGTAGCAGTGGATTTTCCTTTGTCAAGAGTGTGGTGGGACTCAGTTTTTAACCTTTTTCTTACATGGGAAGACTATACTAGTGAGTGGACAGGGGCAGCTTGGAAATTTTGATTAATTTGTGGAGGATAAGGTAGAGAAAAGTTAGGCTAGGCACATTGTTGGGAGACTATCAGGTGGAGAATCTATTTCCATCCATCGTTTTCATGGAATTCGGGTTGCATTAAGACATGAGGAGGCACTAGGATACTAGGGACCTCTTGGGCTTTGAAGGGAGACCTTTCAGGCCTAGGTTTGACCACTCCTTGCCCAATCCAGTTAAAAAGTCCAGCTAGAAATAGTCGTCCTAACTCTTGCGAGTCTGCATCAAAGTGTATAGAGAATCTTAGCTTTCTAGGGTACTTGTTCCAATTTCCTCTTCCTTGGTTACCGAAGACATGGCTACCTCTAGTGAAAAATATCATTCCAGTAAGCATAATTGATTAGAAAATAGTTTCTTTAACAACCATACATGACAAATCTTTTAAATATGAAATACAATTTGGCTCAGCAACATATGAGACTCATGCAATCCAATCCATACAAATCGTTTAATACTTGTCAGTGAGCAGGGGGTGAAGAAGGGTTATGGGATATGTGAGGGATTGTATTGAGAGAAAAGTATTAAAATGAGGGGGAAAATATCATGATTACAACTCACAAACATCAAACAATCAATTGTATCATAAAAAAAAAAGAATATATCATTGTAATTCATCCATGTGTGTTCTCTTAAATTGTTATAATATAAGATTTATCTTAACTATAACTAAATTTTAAGAACAGGGAGTGGATAGTGAACATCGGAAGGCAGGGGGAATTGTAATGTGTGAAAACTAGGAAAATGGTAGGGAAAAGAGCGAATTGTAATCCATAAAAGCAGTTTTGTATTCAAGACAACTATTCAAACACCGATTAAACAATTGTTGTGACCAATTAATAATTGTTGTGTGTTAAAACTTGTTCACTCTCCCACATCCAATTTATTTATTTTCTAATTTTTCAATTAATACAATGTATAATCATACTCATAATTACTATGTCTTTCAAAAATCTTGTTAAAATATTTTTTTTTTCCTTTTTTTTCCTTCCCTTTTATATTTAAAACCAAACCCAAAGTAACACACAGTCATATTTCTTCAACTTTGTTCAACATATATGAAAATATCAACCACTTCCCATAATTTATAAAACCTCAAATCAAACATAGGCACAGGTCTTTCCTGAGTTGAACAGACTCTTTTAAAACATGCTCGATTCCATTCCTTTGAAAAATTTAACAATTAAATTTGTAATGAAACCATACTACCATAACCTCGTGTTCATCTCTGATGGTGTAATAAAACAAAATGGTGTATGATGTCTCCATAAATCATACACAATAGATAGCTAGGTCACAGTCATCAACTCTTCAAATTGGAATAATCCGATCAGGAAAATTAAACGTACATCAATCACCACTTCAATTTATACCACGATGTAGGAACACATAGACCAATGCATAACAAAAAGAGGGATCTTTGTGACTGTACATTTACGCTTACTTTCAATCAACCAATTAAACAATGGTGAGTCATCGATTCAAATATCCTAACAAAAGGAGGCAACGACTATATACGAATTATCATCTCCAATTACAACTCTCCAAAAAATGATCGACCAAACACGAGACAATTATCAAGGCCACTGTCAATAATACTCAACCAACTTATGACAGTCAACAAGAGACCCAACAAGAGTGCGACTGGTTAGGTTTATCCAAATTGGGCTTTGTAACCATGAACACAAGAAATAATCAATGGTTCACTCGATGACCAAAACACAGGGAGACTGGAGGTCGACCATATAGAACATACGTGATATACCTTTGAGACAATCATAGTGGAACCACAAGCCTCATAACCCTTAGACTTGTAAAAAGGGTGACAATTTAACACCAGGTAGGGTAGACCACGATGCAAAGGAGCAGAGATTTCTTACTGCAGAAAAACCAATACCAAGAACGCACAGATTCATAACCCTCACACTCTTTTCAAGAGTCGACCCAACACATAACAATGTTTATGGAATTTCATACCCTAGGTACTACCAAAAACCCTAAATCATAATTCTTGGCATAGTGGCCACCCAATAACCAACTATGTTGATGCCAGTTAACACAAAAATATACCATGACCAGGTGAAAAGATATACAGTGGCCAAAGGGTGGATCCAAACATACACAACAACCCCATAGCACCATATACAATCAGATATGGTTACCATAGCTATGATGAGATGGCCAACAAGGCTAAACAAAGTGAAACTCTCCAACAAAAACTCATAAAAACAATAAAGAGTCATCACGGTTTCCACCACACAGAACAACGAATGAAATCATGACTTCATCCATCAATTTTTCCATTTGCAATAAATAACACACATAGTTATTCCATAGAAAACACAACGTTTACATAGTCTCCAACCTCAAGAAAAAATAAACCAACAGATTACCAAGACAATGTTCATTTCATACATAGAGCGAATTCATGGATGGGTGAAAAGAACCATACCTGTAACTAGTGGTCTTAAAAGTGTGAGTTGGTCGAGAAGTTCCTTCCATGCCTGAATCTCGAAGCTTAAACACAAAAAAAACAAATGAACAATAACCATGCTAGAGTGACGACCAGTGGGAGAAGTATGGAGTGATGTGCATTTACTACACATCACTTCCATCCTCTGTTTTATTCAATTTCATAGAATACGCCAGCTAACCAAACCATACCATTAATTCCATGCATCAAAGCTTGCACACATTGCTTGCCAATTGCGCCACCCAATCCATATTAACCATTTCCAAAAACCATACAATTACATATATCAAATGTGCCCAATATAACTAAATACACATCATATAGCCACTAACATTGCTAGTTAGGACTAACATTAATTTCTTTAAATTTCATTTGTACATAGTATAGCATAGCATAGTATAGTTTCATTTTCTTGGATTTATTTATATTGCTTTGATCTCTTGTTGTTACTAACATGTGTCTTGTGTAGGTAACGAATCATGGCGATAATAGAAAATGTAATAAAAGTAAATAAAAGTCATTCATCCATGGAATTTAGAGCGTAGAGCAAGAGAACCAACACATAAAATGCATTATCCACCTTCCATTATGTCGCAAACAAAACCAATATCTCGTCATCAATCATATAGAACCCTATAAGAAACATCGAAACAACAACATAAAATGTGTAATAAGACTATCTCTAATCCTCTAGTCTACAAGGGGTCTCACCTACTAGTATTATATATCATTAGCATGGTTTAAATAATAGGCTTAATAAATACTTTGCGGGCGAAATCCTCGTTACGATTTTAATTGTCAACAAACTAGCGATTCCACAGGGAAATTCGTTTCCAACAGATTAAGAAATTAGAACATATGGCTTCGCAGACCAAGAACAAAAGATCAAGAAGATATAACCAAAATGATTATGCAATAGGGGGAAGTGAGCGGATTTAATGGAAAAATGACTGGGAATTTGGGAATAACTCATGGAAAATGTTAAGTATGTGGAGTTTTATCCCTATATGCATAATCATTCAACCAAAATTTTCTCTTTTCTTCCAGGAGAAAAATTTATGGACTTTCTCTTTTTAATTCTCAAATGGATGAAGAAATGGAAAGCATAAGCGGGAGGTAACCAATTCTTTTATAAGACAATAGTGAAAGAAGATGAAAAATTTAATTATGCTTTCAGCGGGAACATCATAACAACTGTGTAATATTGATTGTTATTGACTAACAATACCTTGCAGGAGTGTCACTGTGGCGGAACTAATCTAACATCTTATTCTTGACCAAAATTAAACTAAAAAGATGAAAATCAATAAAATTCATGACAAAAATAAGACTACAAAATTAAAAACAACAGAAATAAAATGACAGAATTGCAAAAGCAACATGAGCACTATTAAAAGGGAAAGTATAAATTAAACTACTTTAAAAGTAGAAAAGAAAAAAAATGGTGAAAATGAAAGCAGAGCTAGAAAACTAATATATAGAAAATCCAAGCAACGTTAAACATTTTCAAGTTGGTTCCACGTAGTGTTCTAAGTGAGAATTGTTAGTGTTGTAGGAAAACAATCGCTATGTAAATCCTTTAGAGTGTAAGAGTTTGTACCGAGGACAAAAGAAATCTTGAAAGGACCCAACCATAATTTCTGAAACTTTGAGACAATTGATATCCCTTTACAGTACACGATTAGATCATCAAGATAAACACGAATAATCTTACCTATCAAATCATTGAAATCTATTTGCATAGGTCTTCTAAAAGTGGTACTCACATCAGATAAGACATAAGGAATACGCTTGTAATTCAAGGTATCCCAATGAGTAATAAAGGTGGTTTTGTATGTACCTGCCCCTTTTATCTTGATTTGATTGTAACCAGGAAAACCGTCAAATAAGGGAATCATCTGTGACCCTGCAACTTGCTGTAGAATCATTTCCATGTTAGGGAGAGGAAAGTGATATTTCATAATAGCTCGATTAAATGGGCAAAAATCAGTGCAAAATCGGATATGATTAGTGGCATTCCATGCAGGAACCAAATTTGAAATCCATTCAGAATACTTGACCAGAAAGATGATTCCAGCCTTCAAGAATTTTTTCAACTCCTTTTGAATAGTTGCTTCCAGTGCAGGGTTGATAGGTCTTTGTTTCTTCCTAACTGGTTTTATTCCTTCCTTGATGGGAATCACATGTTGTATAAGAGCAGGATCAAAACCACAAATATCCTAATAAGATCAAGCAAAAACATCTTAAAATTCATCAAGTAGCTTGGAAAACTACGTTTCCTCTTCATCAAAACATTGGGAACCTATTTTAACATTCTTTGGAGAATTGGGTGTCCCAATGTTCAAGGAGATGTTTTCACCCACCTTCCTTTTCGACCCCTCTTCTTTATGTTTCTCTTTATTTCCCATATCACTTAATGAAAACGAACTCTCTAGAGGAATCAAGCCCTTAGGAATCTTGTCATCTTCTATGGATATAATTTCTTTGGGATTATAAGGTTCATTTTGAATGAAAGCACATATTCTCTCATCCGTAGGAAAAAACTGCCAAGATTCTATATTGTCAGGGATATGTGGACGATATAGAGATTGAAAAGTACAATCAGGTTTGTGTGGAAGAAGTTGTCGATTAGGAGAGGCTACAAAAACAACTAATCGATCAACGATTGATTTCAATTCCCTCTTAACATGAGTAATTTTGAAAGATAATAGGTTCGAGATAAGTGCCCAAACATCTTGGGTGTATCATTTCATTAGTTTGTTGCTAGGAGAGTATATCTTATGTACAAGTGTTGTAGGAAAATCTCCCTGCGGACAGGTAAATTGCCTCAAAGAGCTAGACCCTTAACTCTAAGACAGAAAGTTCTTAACGTGGACACTAACTTCCTTTCAAATCTATACAAACTAATGCATGAGAAGGAAGGAGAATAGAGGTACCTCTTTATTGTCGTTTGTCCCTGCACGCTCCGAGTTGAGCTCCAAAATTTATCTCCTCGATGAGTCCTGTAGACAAACAAAGTACAACCACTTCCTACTCTATTGATATTAGCTTGAAAACAGATCTATCTATCAACGATAAGTTCATGTAAGATCAGACACAAACTAGAAAGAAACAGGCCAAGAAAATTATATTAATGAGGACAAAACATTGCTTACAACCATAGATGAATTGCAGCAGCTCTGCCAAGTCCTCCTTCTCTACCCCTTGCTCAAAAAATCCACGATCCGAATGATGATAGCTTCACCAATTTCTCCCTATGAGATCATAGGTCTCTTGCTTCCAAAATATCTTTGTTCCAGCACCACTTATAAGATCATAAGTTTGGTGTGATTCTCTCTTTCCCATTCCTCTTTCACCATTATAAAGCTTTCTTATATAGCCTTGGAGAGGCTTTAACCACTTGAGATATCCTTGGGGAAGGTGAGGATTTTCCTCCTTCAGTTGAGTGTAACGACCCTTAATTATTAAGATGTTTTAATTTAATAAATAATCCAAAAAAAAAGGGTATTGAATAAGGGGTGGATAATATAATATAATGTTTAAATTAATTTGATTAATTTGATTAATTTATAATATAATATGATTAATTTGATTATTAATTAATTAACTAATTAATAAAGTATTAATAAGGGGTGGATAATAAAAT
>SNQJ01S0199836.1:12258-29291 GCA_010110895.2 Picea sitchensis | reverse complement strand
TCCACAACACAAGAAGCAGATGGATAAAGAGTCTAGCAAGAATGGAAGAGGAGATTCCATCATCGATGTGAGTCAAGATGATTCACAAGAAGACGATTTTGAGCCAAAAAATTCACCATTGAGTTGGCTTGGTAAGAAATGGTTGGATTTCTTGAACAAGTAAGGTTTGCATTTTTCTATTGTAGATGCACATTTCAGCCTTATGTATGCATTTATGTTGAGAGTGTGACAAGTTGCAGCGATTTATCACAACTTGTATGATGCAAGTTTGCATGTGAATGCAATTCATTTGAAGACATTCTTGTTGTTGCACAACTTCGCCAGGAGGACGTAAAAGAGGGGTATGATGCTCACTTGTTACAGCCATATATATTTTTCATATTCATCTCTTATGTACCCACATGTTTCAGATTCATGTACTTATGTTTGTACTTGAAGGAGAGTTGAAGAGTCATGCACATGCATGTGTTTTTGTGTGTGTGTAAACAATGAACTTGGTGATAGTTCATCCTGAATGAATCATGATTGTAACATGATTGTGTATCATGAATGTCAACTTGTCATTTTGGGAAGGTCGATATGTTTCAAATGAGTCTCTACTTGTGTTGATGTTGTCTTGACGACTATGTGTGTCGATCATGTTTTTCGACTTATGTTTAGTCGATGGTGTTTGTTGGCTTGTAAGTCAATTTTGAGTACACCAAGATGCAGGAAAACACCATGTGCTTTGATGGAGTACAAGATGCGACCATTTTCTTGAAGATCAAAAAGACTTTGTTGGCATCATTTTCAGTCTTGTATAAATTTGTTTTCAAGATTGATGGTTTTCTTGGTTTGTGACAAGATGTCGTAGGAAAGTTTTTGCAACCATTGGAGAGCGGATTGTTTTGACGTCAAAGAGTTCACAAGAGGGACTTGATTCTCAGTGGGAAGGTTGGCAGTCTTCCAAGCACAAAGAGAATAGTGGGTCAGCAATAGCCAAAGAACAGTGGTTGAGGGACATAGCCAGTTACAATGCAAGGCATGTCAAGGTATCCAGGTGATTGTCAAAAAGAATTTTCAAGTAGAATCAATTGATAGAACTTGGAAGAAGAAGAGTATTGAAGCTCAGGCAGATAATCAGAATTTTTTGTGGGTCCAAAAGCCTTTCAGTGGGAAGGTGTGATCAGAATCTGGACCAGGGGTCAAAATTTAGCCCAAAAATGAAAGTGTTTGGAATCGCCTCAAAACAAATAGGTGCGTAGCCCTCGTTGTCATGAACCCAACGCAAATCAAACGGGTTCAAACAGATGTTGGACGAGTGAGATATCACGATCTGTTCAATTTGCCAAACAGGCAAAAAAAGATGTTGACTGTATAGTCCGTACAGTCTGTACATGATGATGTGGCAATCATTTATTGGCAAGTGTATGAATCACACGTGGCAGAGGTATGACCCCTAACATGGCAAGTGGTGATGTGTCAATGTTGAGTTGGCAGTTTGGTCGAATCATTGGTGGACATGTGGCATCATTGTGGCGAATGGTTTGGTGCCACATGGCCCAGGCATGGGCTATCACGTGACACCATGTTTTGGGTGTTTAAATTTTTTATGGAGTCCATGGGATTCGAATCCTGAACGTCCACGCATATGCAAAGTCTTTGCAAAGTCCACCCTGCCAATGCACCACACTATGTTACTTATTATATATATGTTTTAAAATATATTAAAGTTTGAATGTGGTGTAGTTTGGGCACGGTCTGGGCTAGAGCTTAGCCCCAGCCCCCATTCCTATGCAATTAATCAAGTGACCACACCATAAGGATTTGTGTGTGTGTTTCAAATGGTTTCAAACCTTGCGTGCCTGGACACATGTCACAACCACATTCAATCTTGGAACCTAGCCCTTTTTTTGCGGGAAACGAGGTCACATGACCCATGCGCCCAACGCCTATGCGGTTAGGGGGTTTAATTCCGCTAACCATTCGATAGTTTCATGCATTTTGTGGTTGTGTGCCCAATGCTAGGTTTTAGCATGAAAATGAGCATAGAGTCTAGGTTGGACACATAGAGGTGCGTTTTGGTGAACCAGAGACAACAAGCTTGAAGGAGTAAAATGGTAGGAGGCCTAACTTCTTCATTTTTTGGCCAAATGAGGTGCCAAAAAAGCCCAGCTAGGGGTTTTTGGACGTTTTGAATCCATTGGAATAGTTTTCAAAGGCATTTGAAGACTAATTTTGCAGGTTTTTCACCATTGAAGTTTCAGAGAGCTCTAGGAAGCTTAGGCCCCCCATTGATGGAGGTCATGCTCAGATGAGCCCAAGTCTGTTTTCTATGACTCAATAGTCATTTTTGGATAATTTTTATGCTATAAACACATTGGGATAGGTTTCAGAGGCATTTGAGGACTTTTACAGGTGTTTTTTCCACAAGGAAGCTCAGGGAAGCTCAACACCACATGTAGAAGAGGTCATGCCCGGATGAGCCATGATCTATTTTCAGAGTTTTATTAGTCATTTTTGGGGTTTTTATGTATTTTGAGTCGAACGGTATAGTCAATATTTCCATTTGAGTTGAGAAGTAGCTCGTAAAATAATATTTTAAAAACTAATCCCAGAGAGCCTAGTCCATTGAAGGAGGCTCAAGGAGATGTAGCCCAGTTGGGGGTGAACTCCTTTATCATGTTGTTCTTGTTGTGAGTGTTTTGATGGTTATTATTCTGCAAGTTAATTTTGTTGTTGTATTTATGTAAACAACATATTTAACCCTTTTAAGAAAAACCTCACACATAAACACATAAAAGATACATAAACTTGACACAAACTTTCTCTTGCACAACTATGACATTGAGCAAGGTTCTGAAGTTTATTTTAATGTTGTAGAGGGTGCTTGCATAGAAAAAAAAGTCATCCCCCTATTTTCAGATCATCTGGAGATGTCAATAGGTGTCGTTTCAGCGATAGTTGCAATATTACCCTCGGCATAAACTATGTGCGTATCCATAGGATTAATAGGACAAAACCTATCTCCAGTCATAGTCAACACAATTCTCTTGCCTCTATTCTTCTCAACTTCGGGAGAAAATAAGATCTGTGATGGAGATCATCCTAGGGTTTGTCCAGACCGGTCAATGCCTCTATAATTGCCTCATCAAAGGGAAATACCAAGTCTAAATAATTGGTAGTGGTGAGGGAACCTTGAACCCAACTAGGCTCGAGAATTGGATCTATCTCTTGTGCAAGAGTCTGATCGGGGTTGGACAAATATTGTTGGACAATAATGTATGCAAATTCTACCATGGACAAAGGCATGGACATGCCGGGATTCCCTGTCCCTTCCATCAAAGCCGATGGGGAAGGAAGATTCCACATATCGTTAAAGTAAGTCATACAGAATGACATCACTTGAAAATTTTTAGCCTTAGGCTGATCGGGGACAACCGATATCATCTTGACATCGCCAGAAGGAGGTGGGTAATCGAATGTACCCATCAAAGGTGGGAACAAACCAACCCCTACATTGATGATTCCAGGCTGAGGGCTATCAATCATTGGGACTGTGGATTCCCCCAATGAAGGGTCAGGCCTGGAGAAGGACAACTGATCAATGGTTATGATTTTATCCTCATGTGGAAAAAATAAGAGCCAAAAAATTGTGGCAACCACTGCATGCATTACATAGGTCCAAATCCTTCCTAACAGGAGGTTGTAGTCGAGAGGCGCATCGACCACTTCAACATCAATGCACACAGTCTTCCCTCCCAACTACATGAGGAAAGAAGGGATGATTCCATGTGTCTGAAAGAACTACCATCGAAAATGGTAAGGAGAGTAGGTGACAGAGACAAAAAGGGTTGGCAAATGACCTTCCAACATGCCAACAATATTACACAGGTCGAGGTGCCCTCATCAACCACCATACAGAAAATATTTTGAGTAAAATATTTCTTGGGGTGAGCCACTACTATCTGAAACACAACGTGGTAAGGGGGACGAGGTTTCAAGTTGGTCGTATCAAGCATGATATTTCCCAGATTACAAGTCTCAGAAGATCCCAAGGCAGATAAAAAATCCTTTCTCTGCAAAGGGGATCTCTAGAGGACCTCCAAAGTAGACATTGCACAAGGGGTTTGTGACAAATCCTCCACCACAGAGTAATTCTGGGAGACCCTTGCACTTGGATTATGTGAATATTTCTTGAATGCCCCTTTCTGGATGTGTGTCATTGTTTTTCCCATCATATTCTCAATCTAGAGAGGAACATATGGGTTTATGGATTCCATACCCTCTTCAGTAGATTTTGGCATTCCGTATTCATGTTCCCTAGTTGCTATGTAAGTGTCACCTTTCAACATGTAAACATTTGAGGTTGACGGATTAATAGAATATGGAGAGGGTCCTTGACTGCACCCATCCATGATCGAAGAGGTTTGAGTCAAAATTTTCCCATGAGGGAATGGGCTCATTAACACAACAGGCTATTGGTATGCCAATAACTTATAGGCCTCCACAAGCCGAGGTAACAGGTGAGTTAAATGGTCTTTCATGCAAAGTTTACATGGATAATTTGAATTTCTCTTATCTGTGTTTCCCCTGCCAACATTGTTGCTAGGTTTCTTATCCCCCTTACTCTTCTTGTTTCACTATTTTTTCTTTCTGTCAGGCTGCTGGTTGGCCTTTGGGTTCATTGACTGCACACTGTGTACGTTCGACATTTGAGTAGGGGGAGAAAATGAACCAGGGGTTTGGATGGTCATTTTCTATTGTATAAAAAAATGTTGCAATTGATTTGACAGCTAATCAATGGGTTTCTCTTGTGTTGAACCAACTATACCATTGGCATCTGGTCCAAACTTGTGTCTGGACTTATCAAGGATGGAACGTGGTGCATCTGGAAGAACCTCGTAGAGTAAACCAAACTGAGAGTATATTATTTCAAGTTGTTGAGCTCTCATTATCACCTCTTCCTCTAAAAACACTCTCGACATTGCAATGTCCTTGGATAACTGAGGTACCAAAGACTTAAGGAACCACTCCAGCAAGAAATCTGGCGGGACTGGTACTTTTATCAAAATCTTCCGACGGCACTATGTTACCCATGATTTTGGTCATCATGATGGTGTATTGATGATGGTGTACTCAGGCTCCTCATAAGAACTTTCTCCTGAGTAAATTGACATTCATCTCTTCTCAGAAAACATACTTTTGAAGAGAGTTCGCAGGTTACTAATATACCAGGGTGCGAGAATGACCCATTCTTGCAGGCCACCTTAAGCTATGGTGTGAACTTCTCGCACTGTGTTACATAGCTAGGGTGTGAACCTTCTCTAAAGCTTGGAAAAATATGGATTCTCGATGGTTCTAGAAGGGAATCTTCTAGAAGAATGGGTTGGCCTTTGAATGGTTATCCTTGTACTGGATTCCATGATATTGTGGGATCATTCTTATCTAAGTAACCATCTCATTCTATCCTATATATTTATGGAATTATCATGAAAAAGGTTAAGCAAGATTCATTGGAGAATTGGTGAAAGAATTGTGTGAAGGACTTAGCTTGAACAAGAGATTGGAGACCCTAGAAATTCTATCAAGTGGTTTTGATCTTCTTCATCCAAGGATTGACAAAGTGTGTGTGTTGGAGCCAAGAGCCACCAAAAGGAAGGTTGCGACATCAAGGCAATTAGGTTGTAATCTTCTACTTTCAATTAATATGATACAACGACATGTCCCTTTCCCATAAAGCTATTCTCACTTTATTGTGTAATTCCTTGATCATACACATAAGTTGACAGTTGAACATATTTTTCTATCTTCACTTTGGTTGGTTTGTGTTGTCTTGGTCTTGACCTCACGAGAGCACCGGAGAGAAGCAAGAGCAACAGAGACCCTAGGAAGCAATACTAATCTATGTTACTTGTTCCTCCCTACTAGTTAATTCAATGGTCAAAACTTAGGGAAAGAGTCTTGTCATGTCCTATTTTATTCTAGATCTAGGTGGATATAGGGAGATCATTTAGTGTCCGCACCTACCGATTAGTCCGATAACAAAATTGGCGACTCCACTGGGGATATAACCCGTTTTCTTGTGGTTTTTGGTATTTTTCCTTGGCCATTTTCTCTTGCCTTACCTTTCTCCATTCATATCAATCTTTGAGTCTTCAGGGTACCCTAATAGACCCTCTGGGTTCAGAGGGCTCTTTAAATTTTGTGTCTTTTTCCAAAAAATTGATTAGTTTCAGACATTCTTGCACTGCACTCCACAGTAGCCTACGAGAACATACTGAGTTCACACCTTGCCTTTAGGTTCAGTGTGAGGTTCTCGCACTCTTCTCAAAGCTCACTTGCGAGAATCACCTATTCTCGCACTGTATAACACTCTCAGCTTGCGAACCCATTTTTTCAAAATTTTTTCTTTAAGAATTTTGCATGATCAACTGCCCAGATCAGTTTAGGTGCATCAAAAGAGTTTCTTGGACCATTGATTGATGTTTTCTTGTATTCGTTTTTGTGCATGAACAGTCTTAGGATTTCAATGGCTCTTCCTATCACTTGTTCTTGGCTTTCATTTCTTGACTTTTCTTGGCAAAGATATACTCTCTGATTTCAGAATCTGAGTGTGCTTGTTTGGTTAAGGGCTAGAGATCGGTTGAAAGTTGAGTTTCTTTGTCTTTATCATTTTCTTATTGTTTGAATGATCACTTTTCTTATGAAATTGAAAAGAATAGTTTGGTTTGCTTGTTATTTTTGTTTCCATTGAAAGATTGGTTTGAGTTTTTATCTATTGCTTGTTCATTGGTTTTTTATTTTTTGCACTCTCACTATCATGGTGTGGGTCCTTTTTGAAAAGTGAAAAAAAGTTTTTCTTTCAAAAGTATTTTCGTCTTCGAAAGTATCAAAAATCAATTGTTGAAGTTATTGAAAAAGAAACAATAGAGAAGTGTTTATTTTGCGTGATTTGTTGCAATTGCATTTTAAAGGAAATTGTGTCTTGTAGTTCAAGTTTGATCTAGAAAACTTCTCTCTCCCTCCCATACATAAGGTTCATTGAATGAAAATTGATATATTTTATTCTCATCCATGCATCTTTGGGTCAGAGTCTTATACAAAATTAGTTTCATCTCTATTTCCTTTGAGTAAACAACATCCCTTAATAACACTGTGCAATTGTAAAATTTAACTAGTAACTCTTTTCTAGGGCTCTATTACACCAACATTTAGCTAGGCTAGCGCTTTGGAGTAGGAAGAGAGATAGACTCTCCAAAGCACAAAACACACAATGGCATCTTGTGTTAGGGAGTGTTAAATTCCATTTGCAACATCTTGTCCTGGGAAGCCCTTATCACACAAGGGTCAAACATGAGGTCGCATTGATATTGACAGAGTTACTCACCCTGCTTTATTGATATCGGTGTAGAGATTGCACGTATTACGGGGGTCACTCGGAGGTATACCAACAATGATGAGTGGAAGCCTTTTGAGTTGATTTCGGGCTAGATACCCTGCCCTTGCATGTGGATCAGATTGTCGACTGTCCCCCCAGGATTTATTGTTGCCAGTGGTAACTTTAGTGGCCTCTCTTTCTAGGGTCTTACACAAGGTGAATATGAAGGGGAAAGTCTTCACGATACCTAGAATCGATGTTGACCAAACACACTCAGGCTCCTTGGAGGGTATACCCATGATTATGTGTGGGAGCTTGCACTAGGGTGTAAGTCCATTAAGCAGGTCGTCAACGTAACTTTTCCACCCTAGCCCAGCCCCTTCTCATCTCGTTGTTATGACGTTGGATTTCATCACCAACTAGTGGCTTCAGAATTAGAAGGTCTTGTTTGCTTGGTGTTTCTTCCTAGATTTTGTTTACTAGCATGTGTTGTTTGTTTACCAAAGTTGACCATAAGATTTTCTTCGTGAAGTTTGTAACTCGGCTACCATAGATCCTCCATTTCGTTCACATAAAATGCAGGGTTTATCTCCAGAGAATCTGGAAGGTTCTCAACCCTTGCCTACAAGTTCACCTGAGGGCTCTTCTCAGCAGAGTGAAGTCCCAGATGTCACCACCCCACAAGTGGAATGAACTGACTCTCTAGAGAATTTCTAAATTACTAATACTCAAGAGGACTTTCGGCTTCACCCTGATTCTGAGCGACCATTTATGCGACTGAATTCTTCCAGAGACTTAGTTGTTACATCTTCTAGATCACCAGTTGGACCCTTTCCAGGCATAGAAGGCCAAGATTTTTTTTTGTCTATGGGTGTTTTTCGATGGGAACTTTTTGGTCCAGGTTCACCTATGATTTCCAAAATCAACCCATCGATGATTTCCAAAATCTCTAGTCCAGAGACAGTACCGTTTACTACCACCTATCACTTTACCGTCCCTGTCGAAATGGCCCATCCCATAGATACTACGAGTGTTCCAACCGAGTTTACTACGGTTAGTCTCGCTCCCATCAGCACACCGCGAATGCCCAATGTAACTCCGACACTACCGCCTTGATGACGTACGTTGAATGCTTCCATTCCCACTCCTACACAAACCCCATTCGGCTCTCCTGGTGGTCCTTCTTCTTCTGGGCACTCTCTTCCTAGTTTTATTCCAACGCTCCCTCAATTTCCTTTTGGAGGACCTTCTTCGTCTTCTACTGGAAGTCTTTATCCTAGTGGCACTATTCCTTCATTCACACCAAATTACCAGATTCCCGTTGGTGGACAATTTCACCAAGGTGGTATGACTCAACCCCGTTTCAGTAGGCAAATTCCTTTTGGCACACAAATCCCAATTGGAACACAACCCCCAATTGGAATACCACCTTCGATAGGAGGATTGATCCCACCTTATGGGAAAAACATACCTCCCTCCTTGGCCCAATATTGGAATCAGTTGATACAACATCCTCCTCAATCGACTGGGGGGCAACAATTTCTAACCATGTCCGTAATACCCCCTAGTATGGGCCAACCATATCCAGGTTCATTCAATCCCATTTGGGGGGTGAATGCTCAAACTCAAGTCCTTGTTCCAGGGTATAATCCTATGATCTACTATCCTCTCCAACCACCACTGAATTTTCCCGGGTCTTCACATTATATGCAGACTGCTTATGGTCCTACCGGTTTGCCGACAGGGCTTCCTCCCCAAAGCCACTAGTACCCACAGGTGAATTGACAGTTACCCTTCATAGCCACTTTGGATCTTCTAGATTTGTCAAGGATTTTAAATGATCCAATTTGTCACTCTCCCCAATGGCCTACTATACCAGCCAAGCTACCATCGGACATTCCTAAATTCGACAGCAAAGCGGGAGAGGACCCAAACAATCACGTTATGACTTTTCACCTATGGTGTTCATCCAACTCGTTGATGGATGACTCTATTCGTTTACATATTTTTCAATGAACTCTCACAGGTTCTGCTGCGAAGTGGTATATAGAATTTCCATGAGGTTTCTTCTCTGACTTCAACACCCTAGCTATGGATTTCCTCACACACTACGAGTTACTGATTCGTTATGACATGGGTACTGGTATTTTGACTTCTTTCAAACAGAACAAGGCCACTCATTCCCCGATCAATTGTTGGCAGAATGGTTCACCAAATCATTTGTGAATGACATCGGTTGTGACATCACCATGGGTGGAGTAGTCACGGAAGAATAGGCCATAAGTCATGCTCAATATATTGACCTCATTTACTCGCAAATGGTAACCCTTTACGATTTACTACCTGAATTACCTCATCCTTCCACTTCCGCCGCTTCAACTACTCTAGCTGCTTCGCATGCAACCGACAGTGTGATTGGCACTTTCCAAGCCCAACCACATTCCACCTCAAGAACAAACCCCAAACCTGCTTCTTCTAATGTTCAAAATGCTTTTTCTCCTGCCCCTCCCACCGGAAAGACTTCTAAGGTAAATGCTATCCAATCTACCCCAGCCGATAAAAATAAATCAAAAAAGAGAAGGGGTAAGAATAAGGAGGACAAGAATACTTCTCAAGCAGAGAAAACTAAAACTACCCCTGTTGACGATTGGGATAAGTGAAAACCACAATACCCTTGTCTTATCTGTGGTGATGATCACTACATGAAGGATTGTCCACGACGTGCCGAGGTCACTAAGTTCCTTCAAGGAGCTCCAAAACCACCCGCACTGACCATTTTTTCCCAACCCTTCACGTCTCAACAACAGGCTCAGTTGGTCATTCATGACCAACCTGCATCTTCTACTACATCCTATGTTTTGATGTGTACTGGCGATTCAAATCAGAGCGACATTGCACTCACTACTCGAGCCAAAGATTATTCTCCCTCTAAAGAGAAGGTTGATGATTTACCTCCTTCCTTGGTACAACCCTCTCCCGCGACTCCTCCTACCAATGGTCCTCTTCATCTCGAATGACCGAGCCTCAAAACAGTTCTTCGACCCCCCCCAAAGGGCTTCGTTCGAAAATTGACTTTCAATCCTCTTGCTTGTGCTGCCCAGAAATACAACATTGTTGAAGATCTGGCCCAAGCACCTTCTGTGATGTCAGCCCTTGAAGTCCTTCAAAGTTTTCCTACGCAATGGAAAGAATTGTTGAAAGCTATCGGTGGAATCGATACGACAGATATGAATTTAATAATCTTTGAATTGGAATATCACATTCCAAGTTTACCCCCTCAACTCACGTTCCAGATCCAAGTGATTGTCTCTGACAAAAACATTTGCCGAATAGTTATCGATGAGGGTGCCTCGACGTGTGTCATGTCTCTTGCTTGCTGGAAATCCACTAGCTCTCCTTTTTTGAATGAATCCTAGAACACTCTCAATGCCTTCAATGGGTCCAATTTTAAACCCTATGGTGTCCTTCCTTCATTTCCCATCACGTTAGAAGGAAAAACAGTCCAAGTCAAAGTGGAAGTATTTAACGCTCCCCTTGATTACAATCTTTTTCTTGGCCGCAGCTGGATCGATTCCATGTGCATAGTTGTGTCGACCCTTTTCCATGTGGTATGTTTCCCACATCAAGGTAAGTTCATCATCGTTGACCAACTAGCCTTCTTTAATTAAAATACCCGTACTGGTAATGTGTCGTTCATTGCTAAAACCCCACCGGGTTATGAGAATGTCGGTGTAGGCCTTCTAAAAGACTCTTCGTTAATGGGTACTTTCCCCATTCCACCGCTCGATGTTCCACGCTCGTCTGTTGCTTCCATCAACATGATCTCCACCTCGCCTCACGAACTTCTTGCATCTCATGACCCCTAGATAGTACCTGAACCTGGAGATCATCTTCGTTACGGTGACGAAATGTCGTTAAGTCCGGTCGAATCCACCTATCAGGCCATTCAATCGGCAACACCTTCTACCCCCTCTCTTGGTGAGTTATCTCCAAATCCTTTCTGTTTCATTTTTCCCACTGATGAGATGATAATGTCTATCATGGAAGACACCCTTTGGGATGATGGACATCATCATTCCATCCTCTTTCTGGAGCAACATACTCTTGAGAACTACCAACGGATCTCGACTTTGTCGACCGTTGTTATCATTTCAACCATTCCCAAGTCCACACATGATGTGTTTTATCAAGGGAACTTAAGAAATATCTCGCCCACTATTCCTCTTGACATATCCGTCAAACCTGGGATTGTCGAAAATGTCCATATCAGGGCTTTGTGTTCTTCTGATGAAATCGTCACCTACACATACCTTTTCAAAGAGTTTTGTGACATCTTCATCTGGAGCTATGAAGAAATGTTGGGTATTGACCCTGAGATTGTGATACATGAAATCAATACATACCCCGGTGCTAAACCCGTCCAGCAACGCCTTCATCCAGTTCACCCACGTAAAGCGGCTGCTATCAAGCTCGAAGTAGAGAAACTTCTTAAAGATATCTTTATTTATCCGATGGCTCTCACACACTGGGTTTCCAATCTTGTCCTGATTGACAAGAAACAAGGCACCATTCGTGTATGCGTTGATTATAGGGATATCAACAAATCTTGTCCCAAAGACAACTTTCCTACCCCCTTCGTCGATCAGATTGTTAATGATTGCGCCGGAAGTGAAACATTCTCTCTCATGGATGGTTTCTCTGGGTATAATCAAATCAAAATTGTTCCCGAGGATCAACATAAGACTGCTTTTATTTCTCCTTGGGGTACTTTTGCCTATCGGAAACTCCCTTTCGGTCTCAAGAATGCTGGCGCAACTTTTCAATGCACTATGTCTTATGCTTTCCAAGATATCAAGCACATTGTCCAACCCTATCAGGATGATTTACCCGCTCACTCAATGCATCTAGTTGATCACCCAACCCATCTCCGAGCCATTTTCGTCCATTGTCGGCTCTACCATATACATTTGAATCCTCATAAGTGTGTTTTCTGCGTGGAATCTGGCTACCTTCTAGTTTTTATCATTTTGTGTCAAGGGATCTAGGTGGATCCTTTAAAGGTTGAGGCGATCCTTAATCTCCCTCCTCCTTCTACAATTCGCCAGTTATAAAGTTTTCAGAGGAAAGAAAACTTTCTTCGTTGTTTTATCCCAAATTATGTTGATATCACTCGTGTATTTACACGGCTACTGAAAAATGGTTCAGAGTTCATCTGGGATACCATTGCCAACAATGCTTTCGACGCTTTGAAATTGTCCCTCACGCGTGCTCCGCTTCTCTTTCCCCCCGATTATAGTTGCGATTATTTCCTCTACCTTACTGCCTTGGATTACACCATTAGTATGGTTCTTGTCCAAGAGGATGATGCTAATGACGAACATGTTATCTACTACTTGAGTCGAAGTCTAACGCCTACTGAAATCAAGTATTTACATGTCGAAAAAATGGCCTTGGCTACCATCCAAGTTGTCCAATGCTTCCGGCACTATATCCTCTCGCGCAAGACTACGATGATTTCTCACTGCAACCCTATGCAACACATTCTTACAGGTCAATTGCTAGGGGGAAAGTACTCCAAATGGATTGTGATACTCCAGGAGTTTGACTTGGAATTCGAACGCGCCAAGTCCAAGAGGTCCTTAGTATTTGCTGAGTTGATATGCGACTTTCCCCATTCTAAAATGGAAAATGTAGCAGCTGATTCATTACCCGATGAATCCCTTTTCCTTATCAGCACTGATGATCTTTGGTATGGTGATATCATTATATATATCCAGACCCAGACTTTTCGGCCAACTTTGTCTAGCACTGACTGACGTCGCATATGCTATCAATCCCGTCAATATATTATCCTCGGGGATACTCTTTATCATCGGGGAATTGACTCTATTTTTCAACGTTGCCTAATGTTCGACGAAGCCGAGAAAGCTCTAAATGAATACCATTTTGGAGCCTGTGGTGGTAATATGTCTGGGTATGCTACTGCCCAAAAGATCTCATGAGCAGGGTATTTTTGGCCTTCTTTATTTAACAAATGCATAATCGTCATTCAAAAATTCCATGCTTGCCAGACCTATAATCAGAAGATACAGTCACATCCTGCTCCTCTTCACCCTATGGTCTCCATTGGTCCCTTTGCGAAATGGGGCATCAATTTCATGACATGTCACCCTCACTCAGTCGGGAGGCATGGTTACATCATTGTAGCCGTCGATTACTTTACAAAATGGGCCAAGGCAATGCTGACATTTGACAACACTGGAAAGACCACAACATTATTCATTTTTAATCACATCATAGCTCATTTTGGTGTTTCCCAAGCTATCGTCACCGATCATGGTAGCCATTTTAGAAACTTCATGATGTTTAAACTTACTAAAAAGTTGGGTTTTCTCCATGAAACAAAATGCCCTATTACCCACAAGCCAACGACCAGGTCGAAGAAATTAACAAATTTCTCATAACTATGCTCCAATGAATGATAGGGATTCACAAAACAAGTTGGCATACAATGTTGTTTTTGGCATTGTGGGCTTACCGGACATCTGTCAAGTCTGCTACTAGGTTTACACCTTTTCGGTTAGTCTATGGTGTGGAAGCCATTCTCTCGATTGAATGCAAGATACCCTCTTTAAAACTAGTTGTTGAACTCCTGCCAAACACTTCTGCTGAGGAAGAATGTCTATTATATCTTATGCAATTAGATGAAACTCGAAGCGATGCTACCCTAGTCATCGAAGCCCAGAAAAAGTGTGTCAAGGCCTAATACGACAAACATGTCAAGCCTCGCATTTTCTTTGAAGGAGATATCGTTCTCCTCTATGAACAAGATCGAGATATGCTAGGAGCTGGAAAATTCGAAGCCATGTGGCAAGGTCCTTATATCGTTCGATGAGTTTTGGAAAAAGGAGCTTATGAGTTAGTAGATTATGATGGTATCCCTTTGAGTGAACCTAGGAATGGGTTGTACTTGAAGAAGTACTATTCATAAAATCATCTGTGCATAGGTACTTGTATTTTTATTGTATTATACTTCTTCTGTGTTACTATAGCTTGCTTTTGTCGTTATCTGGTCTCTGCCCTTATGTGACATTGTGTTTGATTTCCAGATGTCGGAGTCTTTGCTACCCTATATTGACTTCGTTGATGGCGCTAGCTGTAGTACTTAGAACCTTGCTTCCGCTACATGGGCAACTTACGCCGCTACCAACGAACTTGTCTCCTTATGAGGTGTGTGTCTCGGCCATGCAACCAACAACATTGCAGAGTATAGTGTCGTTATTGAATTATTGGTTGAGGCTATATTGCTCAGAATCCGTCATTTGGTTGTGCGACTCGATTCACAGCTTGTAGTACTACAGTTAAGTAATTTTTATACTATTCGAAGTCCTACTTTGTGACGGGTGTATTTGTGAATTCGCCTCTTGGAACATTATTTTGATTACATTGAATATCAACATATTCCTAGATCTCTAAATACATTAACTGATGCATTGGATAAGTATGTATTAGAAAGACACTTGGATCATTTATAAATCAATCACATCAATTTTCATAACACATGATAAATCGATAGAAGCCATCTGTATATATAACGATCAAAAGAGTTTTTTTACAAAAAAATTTTGTCCGAAGACCAAAATGTCAAAATCTGAAGCTCATAGCTTCTACAAAGTGACGTCATGGATGACGTTCATGGTAACCCACGACTACCCGGGCAACTCTACGGAGAAGTCGACTCATGGACTCTGACACTCCTATTGTATGACACTGATCACGTCATGGAACCTCTCCAAGAGGCATGTTTGGAATATCTGTGGTCAAACCCTGTAGGTTTTGTTCCACTGCTTGATAATCCTTAGCTTCCCATTGTGGCACGGGCGCTACCTCTCCTCACCGCTGAATGGGAGAAGTACTAGGAGGTTGATAAGGTCCCACATCTATGTCATCAACAATGAATTTTGTATTTAGTCTTTGGACGAACATATAAAAAACATTTGAATATGATAAAATTAACAAAAACATTTAAAAAGGAAAAAATTGTGTACTTCTTACCAAGTTCCCCCCACTGAGCATCCTCCAACAGGACTAAGTCCAGTTTTTCTCGGAAATCCAACCCGGCATAAGCATAATCATCGACCATCAACATCTGTGGTCGCAGCCAGTCGAATAAGGTATCATCATACTTGATAATTGGTCCAGCTACGTGCCGGGCCATGAGTTGACACCATCTCACCATTCTTGGATCCTTGGGAGCCCGTAAATTCCACTCAACCTGCAGCCTCAGTAATGGAACCCTCTCGAGAAAGAAGGACACTAAAAAAGATCCGTACCTAAATTGCTTCAGGTCGCCTCGTTTGCATTTGGTCAACTTCTTTTTCATACTACAAAGCACATCATCTACCTAGTTAAAAACCCAAGGTTCAATACACTTTATGGCATACTTGAAGTAACTATGTAGCTCCATGTGAGGAGTGGAGCTCCCAGCCATCTGAGCTATGGTGAACAAGATAGTATGGAGGGTCAAATCCTATACTCCCGAAATAGCTACTTTCCCTTTCTTCCTCTCTGCCTCGGGAACACAGTGTAAGTGGCAGTACTCACTCATGGGTAGCCCACCACCTCTACTACCAGTCAGGCTCACATGGTACCCCCACCATGACAGTCTAGTCAAGAAGTAAATGTCCTCAATATCTAAGGATAATGTGTGGACCCCTACATGAAATACCTATTGATCAGGATCCCACATATGCACAAGGTACTCTGATAACCTGATTTGGGCCCTCATGCCCGAGATACGAAAGTACTTCAGAAGACCACAGTTTCTCAAAGCAGCAATAGTGGGTGGATGATTTTCGGTAATGGCATTGTCTTCTTTGTGCTCCATTTCATGCCATTCAAGAACCATTTTGATGGCCAAATACCTGCATAAGAAGCACAAGAAGAGGATTAGTAACTCTATTCATGAATAGTTTTGGAAAAAGGAGCTTATGAGTTAGTAGATTACGATGGTATCCCTTTGAGTGAACCCAGGAATGGGTTGTACTTGAAGAAGTACTATGCATAAAATCATCTGTGCACAAGTACTTGTATTTTTATTGTATCATACTTCTTGTGTGTTACTATAGCTTGCTTTTGTCATTATCTGGTCTCTGCCCTTATGTGACGTTGTGTTTGATTTCTAGATGTCAGAGTCTTCGCTACCCTATATTGGCTTCACTGATGGCACTAGTCATAGTACTCATAACTTTGCTTCCGTTGCATGGGAAATTTATGCCCCTACTGTTGTTGGGAAAAATACCCTACGGACTAGCAAACTAGGGTCAGACTTGCATGCAGATTTTGACCGTAAAGAAATTACTTTTTAACCTACCAACCAAAATTTAAACCCCTCTTACACAATACATGCATGGAAAGAAACTACTAACCTTTTTACTGATGTTTGGTGTAGATCCTCTGTTGCGTTTTTCCCGCTTACTTGCGCTGCTCCTTCCAAAGATAATCCTACGATCAAGGCAAAACACTACGCGTGCATGCTACTTTTCTACTTGAGGGTTAGAAATTAAGCATAAATTAAACAAATCATAGATAAATCATGCATTGGGATGGGAAAAGTATTCTTTTATTATTTTCAAAATGAATCAACTTACAATCAAAGTCGAGACCGGCCACC
>SNQJ01S0199835.1:0-13240 GCA_010110895.2 Picea sitchensis | reverse complement strand
TTTTAACAAGTGGGAAAGGAAGCAAGATCACTCGACAATCTTTTCATGTTTAGAGAGTCTGAAAAGAGCTCAAAGAAGACTCTAGGGATTTCCTTTTTCGTGTAACCACGCAGGTCCAAAAAAAAAGATAAAAGTTTACCTGGTTGCATTCTCATGTATTTACGAGCACGAGAAAGAGCAAAGACTAAGCTTGGTATGCCCCCAGCTTGAAAGATAGTGGATTAACTCTAGAATGATCATCAAAGGCTAGAGATATGCCCTCCAAGCTTCAATTCATTCACCAACTTTGAAGTTGTCACCAATTTCTCTACTAGATGGAGAAAAAGGATAAGGGTGGATGAAATGAAGGTTCAAGAGAGGTGATTGTTTCATTTTTTTAATGTGCTTGACACAGGAAAAGAATTATTCTCATGGATCCAGGTTCAATCCTCAGATTGTTGTTTCATTTTTTAATGAGCTTGCCACAGAGAAGTGAAACTATGCTCGTGGATTCTTCTTGATCATGGCTTCGAAGATAATAACGCTTTGGAAGGATACCACGACAAGGGACAAAACTCGGGCATGGCTTCCAAGAGATCTTCACTGGATGGAAGAAAATCACTATGGAAGGAACACATGTCAAGGGCCGCGACAGGGATAAGCAGATCAGGTTCCAAAATCCCTATTGAATAGATCACCATGTCAACTACCGGATCCAAATCATCGGAAGTCGAAGGCATGGGAAATGATGGAAAATCGACATTAGGAGGGGAGATAGACTGTATATCTGCCTGAATTTCTTCACGAGGAGGAATAAAAGAGGATCAATGATGGTTATCATCCCGAGGTAGCTCGTCAATCCTCAACATTTCCATCATAGATTCATCCCAGGGAAAAATTGGAGAAATGTAATCGATTGCAGATGACAAGGAACTTAACCATGATTGCATCGAGGAACTATCGGGTGCCAATAGATGTTGTTCATCAGACAAGGGAGAAGCGGATTGGATAGAAACATATGATGTTTCATCCATACTAAGTGTCACGGTGTCACCGAGTGCATCAAATTCCAATAGACGAGGTACAATCCAAGGCTCACATGATTCCAAAGATTGATAAGCTGCGGTCAAAATCATATTGACAGTGGCAATATGATGTGTAGTCGGTGGAAGTGGTGTAGGGAAGCTACCCATCAGGCTAGAATCTTTCAATAAGCCAACACCAACGCTTTCATACATCATCTTATGGTCTCCCAAGAAAGGAATATTGTTGGTAGCGGGAGCGCAAGCATCGCTCGTGCAGAAATCCAACTCATCAACAGTGACAATTTTTCCCTGATGAGGAAATTGTACACATCAAGAGGCCGATGAGGAAACGACAGTCATAGCATAAAACCAACTTCTTCCAAGTAATAAGTTGTAATCGAGGGGAGAATTGACTACCTCGACATCAACAGTGATAGTTTTTTCACCCAATTGGATGGGTAGGGACTGTAAAATCCCATGGGCATGAAATCCTCGCCCATCGAAGGCATGCAAAATCGTTGGGGATTTGTTAAGTGCAGGTCATTTAAACCTTTCCAACACGCTAAAGACATGACACAAGTTGAGGCTCCCTCATCCAGAATAGTTCGGTGGATTTGTTGATTGTGAACAACAACATCAACTTGAAAAGAAAGTTGGTGGGAGAGTCGAGACGCATAATTTTCTAGGTTAAACATGATATGGTTGGACAAATCAGGATCAACAACGCCAATAGAAGCCAAGAGCGTTCTACGTTGACTGGGGCAGTGTTGTAAAACTTCTAACGTAGACATAGCACACAGAGCTTGAGCCAAATATTCAACAATGTTGTAGTTCTGGGTGGCACGTGAACTAGGATTAAAGGTAGCTTTGTGGATAGTGCTCTTAGGAGGGCATAAGATAGAGTCAAACGTAGGTTTCTCAATCTGAAGTGGTCCAGACGAAGGATTAACCGATGGAGGACTAACAGAGGACGGTGATGGATCCAGTAAAGTACTGATACCGTTAATGTCCTTTCCTTTGTCAAGGTTACCTGGTGTGTCATATGTCTTAGAGAGAGTGTTCAAATTAATCCAATTAAACATATAAATATGTGCACTCGTCAAGGCCTCATCATGAGGATGGCTAGAACTACACCTAGGAGAGGGGGTTTTAGCAACCATGGATTGTTGTTGTGGAAAAGGCTGAGTAAGTACAATGGGCTGTGAATCTTTCTGGAAAATTTTGGCCACTTCATTGCGATGTGGATAGTCTTGAGTGTAGTGATCGTCACCACAAATGATACACGGGAATTTCAGTTTCCGTTGTGTCTTCTTTTCGGTAGCAGGTGTTTGAGATTGATTTTTGGGTTGTTCATTGTTGTTAGTATTTTTTGATTTAATTTTTGTCTTCTTCTTATCACCAGATTGTTGTGAAGGGGCACATTGAACTGCATTCACCTCAGAGATTTGAGTTTGGGGGGAGGTAGAGGAGAGTGTGCTCAATTGGGAAGTAGATTGAGTTTTGGCGGAATCGATAACATTGTCCGCATGAGATGAGGAATATGGTTTGGATGGATCGGCATTAGCTCGAGCAACATTCGGAATAAAATCATACAAAGCACCAGATTGTGAATAAACCAAATCTAAGTACTGAGCCCGAGCAATGGTTTCTTCCTCGGTGACCACGCCACCCATAGCGACATCGTGAGTGATCGGGGGTAAAAGTGATTTAGTAAACCATTCCACCAATAATATGTCAGGAATAATTACCTTGATCATCCTTCATCATCGTCTCCACTCATGAATATGGTCAGAGATATGCACGGAGTCAGTTTCACAAAGGGAGGTCAAGAGTTCAATACTCGTCTCGTAGTGAATAGGTAGTTGAAAGTGTGTGACGAAAGACATGACAAGGGAATTGAAATCATGAAAAGAAGCACGTGGTAGTTCAATATACCACTTTGTTGCTAAGCCTGTAAGTTTTCACTAGAAAATATGCAAACGTACATAATCATCCATAAGGAAGTTTGATGAACACCACAAATGGAAGGTCATCACATGGTTATTTGGGTCTTCTACAGATTTTCCGTCAAATTTTGGAATATTAGAAGGAAGTTTAGTTGGAATGATTGGCCAAACTGGTGAAAGAAAAATAGGATCATTAGTTAACCGAGACAAGTATGGGAGATCCAGTGTTGCAAGGAAAGGTAGTTATCAGTTAATTTGTGGATTATACTAGTGTGGCATAGGAACACCAGTTGGACCGTCAACTGGGTTAGGTGGATAGTTGTAACCAGTAGGTCCTCCTACATACGGTTGTTGTTGGCCAGGATAAGCAGGATTTGATGATGGATGAGAAAAATTTGCATAACCCGGTGGGTTCTGAGCATTATAAGCCAGGTGATTTGATTGCCCATAAGGAGGATAAACATTTTTCCCTTGGGGATGGTAAGGAGTAGATCCTGGAGGAGGGTACACATTAGACCCATGAGGAGGATAAGGTTGTTGTCCCTGAGGACTCCAGGTGGTGTTTGGGATGTCGCACGGATAAAGTTGTCCATAATATGTTCTGGAAGGAACAGGATTCGATACTCCAACTTGTGGTTTATGATATGAATTCCCCCCAGCGTGGGGTTGGGTAAAAGTGCCTCCTGAAGATACTCCCCAAGGTTGTGAAGGATTTCCAACAAATGAATGTTGCTCCCCTGTCAGCGGTGGATTAACGATCGGGGAATGACTGGCAAAGGGAGGTTTCCCTCTAGAAGGAGCATGAAAAGGGGGTTGTCCCCCAGGAGGGGTAGGACCGCCATAGAATGGTGGTCCTTTAGGAGGGATAGGTTAGCGAGATGGTGGTTTACCTCCAGTCGGTTGTATTTGGTTGGCAAGGGTCTGCATTCTCGGGTGAAAAGATGTCCCAGTAGGATCGTGCACAACATGTGGAGTTGTAGAGTGAAACTTCGTAAAAGTAGGGGTAGGGATTGAAGTGCCTTGGGAATGAGTAGAGGTGATAAGTCAAGCATTATGATGGACTTGTGTTGACGTAACAATAGGTTTAATGACATGATCGATGGGGAGATTCATAGTTTGACCGGATGGTCCTGTTTCACTAGGAGGGTTATGAGGATGAAAAGGTTGTCAAAAGGATTCAAAATGTTCATAGAGATCATGTCCCGATGAAGTCCTCCATATAGAACGAGTAGGTGTGGGATTTTTATCTACTGCAGTGCTACGAAGAACAAGAGTCCTATACTCATCACCAAAGGTTGGTTCTGTGGATACCATGTATGTTTCGGTAAGAACTCTCTCTGGTAATCATGGGACCTCTTCATCTATGACATTCCCAAGGGAGTCTAAATGAAGCAAATGTGATTTGAGAGAGTTTATCGACACAGATGTAGTGTGAGGAGTGGGATTCTCAACCGTAACCAAATCTCTTTCTGATTTATCTAACGAAGGAGCAACAATACTTCCAAAGTCAGATTGATTTTCTACCTCTCCACGATAGTTGTCTTTTGGAGGGTTAGGAGGTAAGGGTTGGTAACCTTCCGGAGGCCTCCCTTGCATCCTACGTGATCGACGAAGACCTATATTGTCTATAGACTCAATTTTGGAGAATAACAATACACGTTGAAAATCTAGGGCCAACTAACAAAAAGAAACAACATATGCTAATAAAATCTAGAAATAAAAACCAATCAAACAAGACTTCTCTCGATGATCATACTAGTTGGTGATGAAATCCAACGCCATGTGACCAAGTCAAGAAGGGATTGGGATATGGTGGAACAGTTACAATGGTGGCCTGTTTAATAGACTTTCACCTTGGTGCAAGCTTCCACGCAGTAATTGTGGATTTACCCTCCAAGGAGCCCGAGTGAGTTTGACCAATGTATGTCCTAGGTACAGTGAGAATTCCCTTCACCATCAACTCGTCTAAGTACCTAAGGATTACGGAAACTAAGGACACAAACTTGCAGTCATCCCCTGGGCGGGTACAGTCGACAGTACGATCTGAACGTATGGTCAGGATAACAAGTCCGAAATCAACTCGAGAGGCTCCCACACATAATCGTGGGTATAGCTTCAAGTGACCCGCAATATACGATCCGACCACTACAAACAGTGGAACCACGGAGGGATAATCTTCATAACTCACCCGAATGCGACCTCGTGTGTAACACCTGTGTGAGAGGGGGATCCCAAAAAGCCTATACGACAATTGGATTTGACTCTCTCTATATGAAGATGATAATGTTCATTTTGAAAACTTTGGAGAGTTGTACTCACAGCCTAATCCAAAGTGCTAATCCTAGTCTAATGTTGGTGGAAGGTCCTAAAAAAAAATGTTCTAGATAATTTTTAATTAGCATTGATTTTATGGTTGTTCTTTACTCAAAGGGTGCATGACAATGAAACTGATGGTATGATGACTCAATTCCCAAAAATGCACAAGAAGATGATAAGGAAATGTTTCTTTCGATGAATGGTTATTTAAGGGAAAGAGAGAAAGTTGTTTCACTATCAAACACTAATATGCAATGTCCTCATACAAGTGTTTCTCAATAAAATCCAATGCAATGCTAAAAATTTTAGAAATGCCTTCTAACATCAAAACCAATCACTAAAATAAGTGCTTTTGCTTATATGTGAATGATAATCATATGTAAAACTTCTAAATGCCAATAAGACTTCAGGATTAAACAGTAAGAAGCAAACCTCACATGAAACAAAACACACTCTCGTCATGAAATAAACAAGGACAAAGATAACCAAATTGCAAAAAAGAACCAAAAACGTCAAACAAAGAGAGAAATGATGGAAAGTTGACTTCAAATATCAAATGAAAAGGTTCAGAGACCTTTGGATTTTCCTCACAAAAGTTTTCACTCAATCAGATAAAGGAGAAGAAAACAACAAGTTAACTCTAGGCCAACAAAGACAGAGTTATTGCAAAGCAAGGACAAATGTCAAAATCCAAGAAAGAGATGATGAATTCTCAAAAATAATGGTGTTTGAAAGCCAATATCAAGATGGATTGAGAGTATAGGACCCTGAGAAAATGCCAAAACCCAGAAATAGCTTCAGAAAATGAAAATTTTGGAGAATTTCTCACAAACAAAGGGGTAGCGCTCTGGTATAAGGGGCACCAGGACATTTGAGCGCTCTATGTAAGGCTACAGGGGAGTGCTAGCACTATGAAAACAACAAAGGGGGGAGCGCTCTGCTCCAAAAACTCATAAAAACGTCCAAAAACTCAAAAAATGAAGGAAATTCAGTTAATCAGGGTGATCCTGATGACATAATGAGGCAATCAAATCATTCTAAGAATCAAAATTTCAATATAGAGAAGATCACATCAGTGAGAAAAGGGCCAAAAACATTTCTGGGAATGGAAAGAAAAATTAGAGCTCCTCCCCAGTGGAGTCGCCAATTTATGTTGAAGGTGAATCCCCATGCGGACAAGTGGATTCCCTCTTTGTCTCTAAACTCCTAAGGCCAATACAGAAGGTGCTTAACATGGACACTGACTTTCTTTTAGATCTAATCAAGCTAATGAAAGAAAGAGAAGGAGAAATATATGTACCTTATGGACGACATTTGTCCTTGCAAAGTCGAGGTTGAGCTTCGATCTTGAGCTCCTTGATAGGTCCTGCAAAACAAACAAAGATGCAATGGACTTCCTACTCTACTGAGATTATCTCAATCATAGATCCATCTACTACAGACAAAATTATATGGAACAAGTACAAGTTTGAAAGAAACAGGCCAAGCATTGATTATATTAATGAGAACAAGTAAAAGTACTTACAATCCTTTGAATGATTTCTTTGATGGCATCTCACTCATGAGATCATAAGTTTGATGTAATTATCAATCTCCATTGTGCCTTTGACCATCAGAAGGCCTCCTTATATAACCTTGGAGGAGTCCAACCACTTGAGAGATCTTTGGGATGAGTTGAGGATTCCTCTCCTTTAGTTGAGGATCTACCCTAAGATCATGCCTTCACCATCTATTCGAATCCAACTACCCTCAGGAATTGAGGGATTCTTCTCTTATTTGCCTCAACAAACCCAGAATTTTCCAAAAATAGGGTAGCGCTCCCCCAAAAGGGTGCACAGGGTGCTCAAGCACTCCCCCAAAGAGGCTCAGGGAGCACCAGCACTCCCTGACAGTGGGTAGCGGAGCGCTCTTCTCCAAAATCCATTTTTTTGTGGTTTTTACAATGGTAAAAAGCTTGTACCTCCTGTCAAGTGATTTCTCTTCTTCCAAACTATCCTTTGAGGTGTCTTAAGTGTCTTCATGATGTTGTTAGAGGCACGACATAGGCAAGATGGCAGTATACTGTTTGTGACACTAACACTTATAGTCAAGATGCAACACTTGTAGACGAGATGCGACACTTACAACACTCATAATTATGACACTTCTGACACTATCGAAGTGAGTAATTTTGAGGTGTAACAACCTCTCTCCTCCTCCTCTCACATTTGTCGTGCGTACCCATTATGCCTTCTCCACTGTCAAATCTCGAGAATGTGAGCATTGGTCATGTAATAACTCTGCCTCAGAATAGTAAGGCTTTGGGATGGGTTTCCCACGATGGTGGAACAATGATATAGTGAGAGTGTGAATCTTTGTTTGTGGAAGGTGGAGTTGTTAGTAAATTGGAGACTAGCCACTCGTTAAAGAAGAAGAATCTTATCAAATTGTATCGCTATCTTAGTTGAGAGCAAAATCTGCAATTGTAGCTCTAGATCTCATTGTAAAGATGATACAGAAGCAATCAAAAGTAATCCATGTGAGAACCAATTTGAATTAATCCATGTGATTTTCATCCATCAAGAATAGCACATATCAATATTCATACCAAGCATTGTGATCCAAGAATTAGGTACTTTTTCATACAATTAGCTCTTTTTATTTTCTTCACTCTTCTAGTAACTCTAATTTGGATTTAATCTTCTTGCAGTAAAATGGGTTGAAAGAATGCAGCGCAAGATTTTTATAGAACAACAATAGAATAAGGTGGTGTTTCTTGTTTCTCTGACTCCCTTCTCCAATCCTTCCACCTTGTTCATCGTCTCTAGATAGTGTATCCCAACCCATTCAAAGCTGCAATCTTAAGGTATTTGTAACCTAGAAACATAAAAAAAGAACCGTTCACTGTTAAGGAGAAGTCGTAGTGTTAGAAGCTCGAGGGGAGCATTACTAACATAACGCTTAGTTCCCATACATGGCAAGTGTCATCCTCTAATGTCAAAATATTGGAGGTAACGCCATCACCAAAGTTACGTTTGAAATGGTTGAATAAGGTGTGAGACACTTGAAGGAAAGAGCAAGAAGGACGTGTGATAAGGAATGTTGAACAACCAAGTGGTTGAGTGAAGCACTAGAAGTATTGAATTGATTTTCAATAGGGGATGTATATCTGCGATTAATTAATTAAGTGAGAATAATATTTTTTTGTTAATACAATAGTTAAATTATAATTATTATTAATATTCATAAATGTAGATTTCAAAAGATAATATTTTTTTATTAATAAAATATTTAAATTATAATTATTATTAATATTCATAAACGTAGATTTTAAAAGATAGAGATTTAACTCGTTTCAAAATCCTTGATTAAATAATAGATTTTGAATAATTATAATTGGTATTAATATTAATAAATCGATGTTGAATTTAGTAGACATGTCGAACATGGTGTTATTTCTAAATCTTCCACGAGATCGGCATCAACCAACAACAAACATTCGAATGTTGAATTCAAATCTTAAATAATAAACTTTTTTACAAAATGGTTGAACCGGTTATATGATTATAACTGCTATAAAATAACAAGCTGACATGCCATTTAACGTAACTAAGATCAAGCCAAAGGATCACTTCGAATCCATTTGTTTCTGTCACTTTGTCATGTGGCCAAAAGGTTGATTCATGTCCTTTAGGTTATTTTCTCTTAATTATATATGGCTTAGGCTACTTTCCACATTCATTCATATTTCATTATGTATGATTTTTTTAGTCTCTGTATGATAAAACGCGTACAGTTACATATTATTTATGATACAAGCAAAATATCGATCATATCTCAACGAATCTTATCTCTCAACCTTATATCGATCATATCAGCATTCTAGCAATCCATATTTTATATGCTCTCCCATGACCAACGACTTGTTCCAGACTTTGATATTCGCCCATTTGGTTGTTACGACTACCATCTAGGACTTCAGTGAAACCTATGACTATCAATTTTCCTCGCAAGAAGGAAAACACGGAAAACACACAAGAAGGAAAACAAGAAAAGCATTTTATACAAGTTCATTCAAGCTTTAGAAATGGCATCCTTGCCCTGCCCTAAAGATAGGGACTTGCTTCTATGCATATAATCTTGTTATGTCTATGTCCCTGCTATGGCAGGGACATTAAGTTTTGAGCGACTTGCATTATTTCTTATGCACATCTCCCAAGGCACTGAAATAAAATTTACACTATATTTTTCTTGGGTTACGCATGCATCTGGCATCACAGCCAGGGGGTGGAAGTGGTATGCAATTAATGCCATCGTCAGGGAGCAGGAGGTGTTCGCATGTCATTAATGACATTGTCAGGGACATAACAGGTGGTCGGGTTCCTATGATCAGCTCAGGCAGGTGGAGAGTTCTTGCATTCATGTTTCATGTCTGAGTTCCTATTTCTACATCTTAGCTCATCGACTTCCTGCAAAATTGCTATCATACCTTCTCGACTTGCTGCAAAATTGTTATCTTAACTTGTCAGCTTCCTGCAAAATTGTGAAACATATCAAGTTATCAACGAACTGACAGGAGGCTTCATGACAGGTCCACTTCAAATTCCTTCTTGGTTGTTTGGTTGTTTTTTATGTCTGGTTTGTTTCTTGGTTGTTTGGTTGTTTTTCATGTATGGTTCGTTTCGGCTGAATCTTCCATAGGATTATGACTTAGGCAGAATCCTCCCTGAAAGAATGCTAGAAACGGACCAATCTAACTGGAGATTGTCCCATTGCTCGATGGTTATGGGAAATAGCTGCGAAAATCCAACCCCATAGTCCCTGTTGTGACAGAATCCAATCCCACATTCCGCATGCTAGATGGTTCTCGTCTCTGTCCGAAAAATCTATCAGAATGTCCCCAAATACATATGTCATAAAAGCACAGCCAAAAGATGAGGAAAGACGCAAAAAAAAGATATGAAAACCATTATGGAAATTATCCTGATTCCGCCAGTTATGGCATATCCGAGCTTGTCATAAGATTTCTCAAATTCTCATTTATTAAATTGAATCCACTTAAATTTTCTCTGAAATGGTCCTGGTCTGGGGGAAAGTATGATAAAACGTGTACAGTTACATATTATTTATGATACAAGCAAAATACAAAAGGTTCCAACGAATCTTATCTCTTAACCTTATATCGATCATATCAGCACTCTAGGAATCCATATTTTATATGCTCTCCCATGACCAACGACTTGTTCCAGACTTTGATATTCACCCATTTGGTTGTTACAACTACCATCTAGGACTTCAGTGAAACCTATGACTATCAATTTTCCTCGCAAGAAGGAAAACAAGAAAACCATTTTATACAAGTTCATTCAAGCTTTAGAAATGGCATCCTTGCCCTGCTCTAAAGATAGGGACTTGCTTCTATGCAGATAATCTTGTTATGTCCCTGCCATAGCAGGGACATTAAGTTTTGAGTGACTTGCATTATTTCTTATGCACATCTCCCAAGGCACTGAAATAAAATTTACACTATATTTTTCTTGGGTTACGCCTGCATCTGGCATCACAGCCAGGGGGTGGAAGTGGTATGCAATTAATGCCATCGTCAGGGAGCAGAAGGTGTTCGCATGTCATTAATGACATTGTCAGGGACATAACAGGTGGTTGGGTTCCTATGATCAGCTCAGGTAGGTGGAGAGTTCTTGCATTCATGTTTCATGCCTGAGTTCCTATTTCTACATCTTAGCTCGTCGACTTCCTGCAAAATTGCTATCATACCTTCTCGACTTGCTGCAAAATTGTTGTCTTAACTTGTCAGCTTCCTGCAAAATTGTGAAACATATCAAGTTATCAACGAACTGACAGGAGGCTTCATGACAGGTGCACTTCAAATTCTTTCTTGCTTGTTTGGTTGTTTTTGATGTCTGGTTTGTTTCTTGGTTGTTTGGTTGTTTTTCATGTCTGGTTCATTTCGGCTGAATCTTCCATAGGATTATGACTTAGGCAGAATCCTCCCTAAAAGAATGCTAGAAACGGGCCAATCTAACTGGAGATTGTCCCATTGCTCGATGGTTATGGGAAATAGATGCGAAAACTCAACCCCATAGTCCCTGTTGTGACAGAATCCAAACCCACATTCCGCATGCTAGATGGTTCTCGTCTCTGTCCGAAAAATCTATCAGAATGTCCCCAAATACATATGTCATAAAAGCACAGCCAAAAGATGAGGAAAGACGCAAAAAAAAGATATGAAAACCATTATGGCCATTATCCTGATTCCGCCAGTTATGGCATATCCGAGCTTGTCATAAGATTTCTCAAATTCTCATGTATTAAATTGAATCCACTTAAATTTTCTCTGAAATGGTCCTAGTCTGGGGGAAAGTACAAACCATAGCTTCTGGCTTAAGCATATCCACTGAATGAATGAGCATAGCCTCTTTGAGCCTCCAATTGCTCCAAATAGGTAGCGCCTTCGATGCCTCTATGATTCCAGAAATGACAGAAAAAAGTTTAGAGTTCCAGTTGACTTATAAGGTTATGGTGTTTCTCGTTAGGGTCTTTACGAAGATTTGCATCTTGCTCGTTGCCAACAATTTCTCCACGACAACTGTGGACTAAAAACTTTATACATTTGTTTTGAGGCTTTTGTAGTCCGTTTCTAGGGTTTGAACCCTAGGGTTTTGTGGGAAAAAGAAATGCATTTTGAGATAAGGATGATTGTAATGATGTTTGTGATCAATATCCAAAGTCTGTCTTTCAAGATCCACTTCTACTCTGCTTGTTGATAGATTCTATGAAACCAACTTCGTGTCTGCTTTAGATCCATCTACTTAGATCCATTCTGTTTATCTTGATGAATATCTCTGATTTTCTCTTTCGGTTGCCCTGGTTGTTCTTTAATTGTTATTGGACTCTATACATCGAAGCACCTGAGCTAAATGTCGTTTCCTTCCACCATGAGGGGCTATCAATGAGGGGCACGATATGAGAAAGGAACTTAAAAGAGGATAGATTCTCCTATAAGAGTTGAGGGCCGTATACATTAGTGATGTACCCTGATTGGTCAGAGCCTATTGGTTGGAATTTGGAAGTTATGGAGCGACAAGTGGTGAAGAGGGAGGAAAGGGTGATTTCCCTCTGGTTCCAAAGGATGGCTAGGCCACCTGAAGCTCCTTAGACATATATATCTATGACATTACAACTTATCCATCATTTCACAACCATATTTTCCATAGTTGTGGAGGAGAATTCAGTATCTTGTATCATCATGATTGAGGTTTTTTGTTCATATATCAAGGTATTTAAGCATATTTTATTACTAGGGATGTTAAGGGAAAAAGATCCGTGTGAAGTTACTAGTTTAGCATTAAAGCAATTCCGTTCAACCATCTTCTTACCGAAAAACCATGGTATCAAGTCAAAGTTCGTAAAGAGTGGCCTATTGAATATTTTGTTTGGAAAACTACAATGTTGTAATACATGTAAACCAATTGTCAAACCTGCTAATGGAGATTAAAGGACTAATGTCAAACCCGCTTGGATTGTTAGTGAAACTCGTCTCTTACTTGATGTAACTTTCCTATGATCAAATCTAGTGGATAGTCAACCCTAAAAGATTCTTGGGGCGAGTGTCCATTAAGTGATCAGTTTCCATACATAATATACGGCGAGCAATATCCAGCCTGCTGCAGAGTCTTTAAGACTCTGCAGACTGGATGCCCGTGCAACCATACTCGTGCGCTTAATGCCTTCGCCCATCCATGCTCCTATCCACATTCATCCCGACATACAGTGATGCTACTATCTGCATCCATCCCACCATCATCCATGCTCCCATCCGCTTCTTTGACTTGCGCCGACCACTAATATTGAGGGTACAATTGACACAAACCGCATTAACTCCCGAGGAGACGTGAGGATATGCCCCATCCGGCCCCCTGATCGCCATTGGATGATGATGGATGGTAGTATGTTTACATACCAGCAGTATTAATT
>SNQJ01S0199834.1:0-17033 GCA_010110895.2 Picea sitchensis | reverse complement strand
GACCAAAATGTGTTGAGAAACTTGATTTCCTGGTCGGAGATGATGGTATGTGGTATCCCAAAATGGACCCACACTCATTTGAAGAAGATCTTGGCAGTATCTACCATTGTGATGTTCTTATTCTAGTCTATGAGGATGGCCATCTTCAAAAAGCGATCAACGACCACAAATACACAATCATTTCCTTTCTTGGTGGATGGAAGTCCAATCATGTAATCCATCGAGATGGATTCCCAAGGCTTCTTAGGGGTAGGAAGAGGGGTGTATAAGCCTTGCTTCTTTATGGATGGCTTGGCAATGGTATAGGCAGTGAAATATTCGATATACTTAATGACATCATGTCGAAGTTTTGGCCAATAAAAATGTTTCTGGAGAACGTCCACAGTTTTCTCCATGCTAAAATGTCATGCCATCCAACTGTAGTGGGATTCCCAAATCATATTTGCAAGCCCGCTTGCAGGAACACAGAGATGGCCCAGATGACATAACAGCCCGTCCTGAATGTGAAAATTGGTGACATTCATTCATGTACCCAAGAGATGATAGGTGGTGGTGAAGTCTGGATCTTATTGATAAAGTTGGGGGCACTCATATGCCTCATGTCCACAAGAATGGAGTAGAGTGGTGAGTGCAACCACGGGAGGTCGAATGAGGCTTTCAGTGACACGATTTTTCTCCATGTCTTATACTTGATGTTGATATGGAACTATTGCAAGTAGTTGGGCCACTTCTGATGGCAGTCATTTTGAAACTTCCCCTGTGTCTGTATGAAATGCAGAGGCTTGTGATTAGTGTGGATGATCGTCTCATTTTCCAAAATGTAGTATTCCCATTGACAACAAGCATGTACAATGGAATACATTTCCTTGTCATAGGTGGGGTATTTCCAAATAATATTTGAGAGTTTATCACTATGGTATGCCACCAGATGACCGCATTGAGTGAGAGTTGTGCCTACATCATAGTCAAATGCATCATTCTAAATCTTGAAAGATTGTTGAATATTGGGCAAGGAGAGTACTGGATTTGAGCACAAGCAATGCTTCAGATCATAAAATTCCCATTGTTGTCCCTTTCCCCACACAAAATTTTCTCTGCTACCACCCTTGGTCACGTGGCTAAGGGCCCATGCAATTTGGGAGAATCCCAACATGAACCATCGATAAAAGTTCGCCAATCCCAACAATCTCTGAAGCTCAGTTAGTGTGGGTGGGGCTGGCCAATCAGGATGAATTGGATATTAGATAGATCAACATGTGACCCATGCTCATCAACAATTTAGCCCAAGTATTGGACCATGTTCATGCCAAAGGAACATTTTTCCAATTTGGCATATAAATTGTGTTGCTGCAGAGTGCTCAAAACCTGTTGAATATGCCGCATGTGCTCTTCCCAAGTTCTGTTGAAGATGAGGATGTGATCCAAATATACCACCACAAAAGAGTTGGTGAAGGGTCTCAATACATCATCCATCAACCTCATGAAAGTGGTTGGTGAATTTGTTAGGCCAAAGGGCATGACCAACCATTCGAAGAGACCTTCTTTAGATTTGAAAGTTGTCTTCCAGACATCAGTTGGTTCTATGAGAACCTAGTGGTAGCCATAATTTAGGTCAATATTTTTGAAGAAATTTTCCTCCTTGAGTTGGTCAAGAAGCTCATCAATCCTAGAATCAGGTATCGGTTTCTGACTGTGATTTTTTTTAATGCTCTGCAATCAATGCAAAGTCATCAGGTCCCATCCTTCTTATACACTAGTAGAATCGAGCTTCCGCAAGGGTAGGAGTAGGGTCTGATGTTCCCCTTTTGAAGAAGCTCTTGGATATGACACTTGATTTCATCATTTTCCATCAACGAGCGATGATAGATTGGTCCATTAGGTAGAGGTGCATCAGGGGTTAGATAAATTGGATGCTTGACTTGCCAATGCGTTGGTACCCTGGTGGGTGAGGAGAATATGTCTCTGTAGTCTTACACTATCCCATCCACTTTCTTCTACTACAAAGAGAGGCTCTGTGTAAAGGCCATATATGTGGCGACGAACTTCTGCTTATTGTGAGCATAGATCACAAAGAAGACGAACTTCCCAGTTTGTGAAATGACCTTACTGCATTGCTTAGCAGAGATTAAAGAAATAGCAGTAGGTGGCGCTACCTCTGGTATCATGTACAATTGTCTACCCAAAGTAATAATAACATTGTGGGGTTTAGACTCATACACAACATGATGATTCCAAAAATATGGTTTTCCTAAAAGAACATCACAAACTTCAAGGGGAGAAATATCACACAATACCTCATCTTTGAAAGGCTTGATGTTGTAGGGAAGACGGCACTGTTGACTGGCGCAGAGATCTCTTCCTTGGTGAATCCAGTCGATGGTGTAGGGATGTGGGTGCGGTGTCATCGGCAGGCCCAACCACTTGACAACCTTTGTTGAGAACATGTTCTGTTGACTGTCGCTATCAAAAATTAAATGAAGAGGAGACCCCTTTACCCACATATGTGAGTGAAAGAGACATTCCCCTTCCTATGGTTCTTTTGGTTCACTTGGATGGACTTTGGTGGTAGTGACAGTGGCACTGGGTTGATCATCGATAATATTCTTCCCTCCTTCTATATTTGATTTGGAATTAGAATTGGCCTCTGACTCGGAAGCCTTCAGCTTGGCCACGAGTGACTTCTTGGAGCGACATTCTTCAGTGTTGTGCCAAGGGATTTTATGGTATTCACACCATTTTCCTGTGTCCTTCTTCGTTTTCTCATTTCCCTTCTTATGTTGTGGATTGGAATGGTTGTTCTAAGAGTGGCCATATTTGATATGTCCCTTGTTGTGTGGGTTGGGGCCGCATTTTCCCTGTTTCGACTATGGGAAGTTTGCAGATCCAAACTCTCATCTCTTCTGCTTAAATTTATGCTCGATCTTGACAGCATATCTATAAGTCATACCTAATGAGGCGATGTCCAAAAACTCCATTTATGTTTGAATGTATCTATGCAAATAGTCGTGGTATTTGAGCACTAGATGTCTCTCATAGTATTTGATACCCAACTTGGTGCGTAGGGTATGGAAAATATTTGTGAACTCTAGTACTATATGGTCCCTTTCTTGACGCAGGGTGGTCCATCTAGTGTACTGGTCCTCGTAGCTTCCAACAGGGTAGTAATGTTATTCAATGGCATCCTGGAAGGAATCCCATGTAGGGGAAACCACAAATATTGCAGATTCCTCTATGTCCCTTTGCTTAGATTAAGTGTCCCACCATTTCTTAACATGGGGGATGGCCTTAAGGAGTGAAAAAATAATCTTTTCCCTATCGGAAAAATTGTGGAATGAAAAATACCCTTCAAGAAGATTCAACCATTTATCTACATCATATGCATCTATCAGTCCTTCAAATAATGGAATATCAAAATTTACATGTACCTTGAAGGGGGTTGCATGGACGCTTGATGAAGATGCTTCTCTTGTCGGTAGTCGGAGGAGGATCTGTGCAAAGTTGTGCATCATTTCGTTCCTTTTTCATGAAAGGGCTTCCTCGAGAAACATTTTAAAAGGATCTCCTGCTCCATCATATTTCTTTTTGTATCCCATGGGTTTTTTTTTACCTCGGCATGGTCGATCTTGCAATGGATCAATTGGTTCGAGTCCCAACTTCTTGTACCCACATCTTGTCGGGGACATGCACGAAGAAAAATAAATTAAGATAAGACCACTCTGATACCACTGAACTGGATTTAGGAGCGGAATGAACTGATTAATATATTGAATACAATAAACACAAAGATATGAATAACAACACAGATATCCAATGAATAATATCTTCTATTGAATAAATGAAATAGGATGAAACTGTAAAACTGCAAAACTGAAACACTTGCTCAAATGGTGGTAGTTATCTCTGAGAAGAGATGTGGCTGTTAACACATCCGTCTAAGAAAAATGATTACAATGAGGCTTCAGAGGCCTTTTTAACATTACTCATGAATGCCAAAACCCTAGACATCCAAAAACCTAACACTAGGAGATGAAATTCCATAAGTTATGTGAGCCCCTATGGGTAAGTTGGTATCTCAACTTCCCAGGTTCATAACTTTTGCATGCAACCTCCATTTTAGGCATGTGATAGCCTATTGGAAATGTATTTTTGAGAACTACACATTACGCCATCAAACACTAACTTTGTCTATAGTTTGACTGTGGCGAGCCAAAAAAACACTTTTAGGGCCCCAAAATGACCCTAGAAGTAAAACAAGATGTGTTGACATGAAAACATACAAAATAATCCAGTTGGATTAAGTTTTAGGCCAACAATATCCACCTGGAAGATGTGTATGGCTTCATACAACCTCGGAAATGTAGAACCCACAATTAAAAAGAAGTACAAAAGAACGTGTTGAACTAAAAATTGTCAAGAGGATCTAGTTGGAATAGGTGGGTGGCCACCAATATCCACCTGGATCATGGTCGCTCTGCTATTTTATAGAAGAGGACTAACATTGGTTGTAGAAATGCGTAGATGGAAGCTCTGTTATTTTTTAGAATAGGTTGTCTGGAGTGAAGCTATGAAATGGTGGACAATAAGTTTGGATTTATTTATTACTTGGGTGGTCCTTTTACATCGTGAAGTGACTAATAAACCCACGAGAACCAAAGAATTAACACATTTTTAATATCGTACTACTAAAAAAGTTGGTTGTGTATGAATTCTAGTTGAGAAGGTCAGTAGGATTGTAGGGTGGAAGGGACCTATAGGTTAGAGAAGCTTCTGGATGGAAGCTGAGGTCGGTGCACTCATGGGTGCGAATGACGAGGCCATCTGGAACAGAGCCAAACTGTTTGCCTTTGTTGATGGGATGAGTGTTGGAGCTTGTGGTAAATAAAAAAATGTGTCAAATGAATAGCTCATCTCATATCCTTCTTCTGCAACTAGAGGTGAGACTATATCACTTACCCTGAAACCCTCCCCGCCTTTCCCTGGAGAGTCGTATCCTATCCAAAAGAAAATTACAGTACATTTTGTGGATAGAGAGGACATTTTAGGGAGGTTGATTCAACCTAAAATCTTGGTAGGGAGAGTACACATAGCACAGAGAGGAAAGGTACCTTTGTTGAAAGCATGGAAACCAAATAGGTTGAAGCGCAGGATGGTTCTTGTAACATCCTAGTTCTAACCCTTATAAACTATAATGTATTATGTAAATATGACTTAGGCTAGTGATTCAGTAAAGTTGAAAAGGGGCCAGAGTGCCTAGGAAATGTAACACTTCCTATACATTAATAAAATACACCACTGGCTAAAAGACCGACAAGGACAAAAGAGATAGGGGTCTATGATTCCACGAGAGAGGGGGCTTGAGGGGCTAAGTCTTGTTATTATTATTTTATTTACCCATAATTGATTTTATGGAGAAAAGCAACGTCTATGGTTGGGAGGAACATCCTTAGTCTGCATCCAGTTAGTGAACATTTACTTGCAAAGATAAGTGCTCTCTTTGTTTTATGTTTAATGTATTCTGTTGTGTATTTAATTATCCCTGAGATATGTATTCTAATGTGCCTTTCTGTTGGTTATTTGTTGTGCATGGAACGTTTTTTTATCTCTTTTATGATGTGACATGGATCTTGTCTTATGCATGTAGTGTACATGCTTCTAACATTGTTGAGAAGTCCTTTGTTTTCGAATTAGAGATTAGAGAATTGAGTCTTGAGGGACTATAGCATGCCTAGCCTATGGGTGGTTGGGTGTGTTGCAGCCTATTTAAGTGGCATAGACCAACCTCTGGGTGGTCGGGTATGTTACAGATTGGTATCATAGCTTCTGGTTGAAACACCAGGTTGATATGGGTCGGGTCTGTTGGTCAGAGTCTCGTGGTTGAGATCAAATTATGATCGTGAAGTTGAAAATATCAAGAGGAATGGCATTGCAGAATCTATGCAAGATTTAGATCGTCAGAGATCAGTTGTAAGGGGTTTGAAGGATCATGACTATCCCCCTTCGAATTTAGGAGCGATCACCACTATAGGATCAGGAGAGATCTGGGATCATTGGATCGGAGGATAGGTGAACAGGGGTCGTCCGATGTAAAGGAAGCAAGGGTTAAGGTCACAACCATCGGATCCCATGGGAGAGAGAGATAAATGGACAAGAGGCATTGCGGGGAACCAAGTTGCATGGGAGATAATTTCCCAAGGTGGTTTCGCAATCCAAAACACAGTTTCACCAAGGGGTTATGTGTCAGCATCAGGATAATTGTGGGGTGAAAGCGGGTTACTCCAAACTGTCGATGTGTGCCCCCGCAAATTGAAAGGCATGCAATTATGTGAAATGTTAGTACTCGAGCGATGAACCTCTGAAGAGAAGAACTAGTCAGGGACCATCGATCTATAGGAGGACAGGTGTCAATCGATCGTGTGCTCTAGGTGAAATCACTCCAGGAAAAGGTGAGCAAGGAGAAGATGAGAATTGATATTTCCAGACCCTGAAGATCCGAACTGAGTTGCAGCCATCTGATCAAGGATGACACGTGGAAGAAATCTGCACACTTTAGGGAAAAGTGAAGGTTGATAGTTGAGTTATCTGAAGTACAAAGACCTGAAGAAATGGTAGTCGTCGATCTGTGGGAAACATGTGTGAGTAGATCGTGAGTTTCCGATAAAAACATTTCGGAAAAAAAGTTGAAGTTTAATTTTTTCGAAGTCTAAAGCCCAAAGGAATTGCAGCGGTAACTTCTGAAGTCCCAAAGTCCAGGGTTAATATGGACCGTCTGATAAAGGAGACACATGGCGGTAGTTTGAAGAGTTCGGGAAATTGGAGTTCCGGAGAACTAGAAGTGTGCTAGTGTGGAAACTCCCGAAGTCCTGAATCCCGAAGAGCTGAAGTGGTGGGGCACGATGATGTCACTAGGAGGTTATGTGGACCACGAAATTTCCGAAGTGATGTGGCTTGCATATTTCACCGAGGATGACGTGGACACATGGGATGTGCGCCACGTGTCAGTATTTTTTTAGCATGCGGATTATTAAAATGTCAGATAGGACGTGAAACGTGTCACCCACCTGATTAGACCGCATGTCCACTTACAGTATTTCGCTACGTGGTGACGAATCGTGAACTCTGGAGAAATTACTATGAGATTTTTCAGTTGCGAGTTGAAACTCTCGAAGCCCGGAGAGTCGGAGACCCGAAGTAAACGTCGATCGTCGGATCGTTTGAAGTAGACCTAAACCGTCAGATTAGGAGAATAGGTGGCGTGAAGCTATGGATTTTGGGTAAGGACCCGAAGTAAACGTCGATCGGCATATCGTCCAAAGTAATTCTTCATCGTCTAATTCAAAAGGACGTATGGCAGAATCCCGTGTATCTCGAGGGAAGTAAAGTTTGATATTTGAGAATTTTGAAGTCCAAAATTTCGAAACGACCACAACCATCGATCTGGGAGAGGTAAATCTAAATTGTTGGTTCCCAAGAGGTAGATCTCGGTCGTCCGTTTAGAAGCACTATCAAGATCACATGTAAGCTCATGAGTTCTTGATCACCTCGCATTATGGGGATAGGAGGTGCTCAAGCTTTATGAAGTCGAGGGTGAGCCGCAATCGACACCAATGTTTTGGAAAAAGGACACGTGGATGGTGGTCGAGGTGAATTAAGGTAAAGTAGTTTGGTTCAAACCACATTTGAGAATGATGCGTGTCCCAGCAGCGTTTTGTGTAGAGTCGCTGCCTAAGGTCACGTAAGGGAGTGGCCAAGAGAAAAAAGAACTAGTGCCAACTCGATATTTTTTCAATGGCGAAGGAGAAGATCGTGGGGGCCATCGGACCTATGCCAGAAAGATGGAAGGGTCTGTGTTTAGATACAGAACAAAGCCATCAAGTTTTAGGAAGAGAACAATTAAACTGGGATTAGAGGCCCTTATTTGGGAGGTCGTGCAGCCTTAGGAGATCAAGGGGGGTATTCATGAAGAAACAAAGGGAAAGAAGAGCGCTTTCTAAATCAATAAGCCCATGGTTTGTGCATGCGGTCATATGTAAATGGTTTTGAAGGAAGCGCCTCATAAAGATTTAATTCGATAGAGAGTTAACACTAGAATAATACAGGGAATTGATAAAGGGTCAAATACCAGTCTATTTGTGGCGAACAATGAATAGCATGAGTATGATATAATGAGGCGATCCATGTATGTGATCAACTCATGAAGACAAGAACGACACAATTCATGATTAAAAAGGATTAATTCATATAAAAGAAAAATGATAATTAAAAGTGTATTATCCTTAAATAAAGAGTACCGATGTTGAAGTGGCATTTTGTATGATATATATCTGTAAGATGATGGTTGCTTGCGGGTTTATCCGCGATTAGAGGTATAACGAAGTCAATTCAAGAATAATAATATCAGGATATTGGGGTCATGGAGGCAGCTTGCCTAAGATTGGATGGTGAGTACAAAAGAAAGAATCCTCTGGAACATGAGAAGCTAGATGGTGAATAATGTCATTAATGGGAATAGAAAGGAAAAGTAAGGCTCCATAGCCTTGAGGTAGAGATGTGTAGATAGTTGCAAACTTGATGGAAGGAAACAAAGAGCTTACGAGTTGGTGTGTGAATAATCTATATGTCAAGCATAGGAGTTCCAAGGAAGGATTTGTTAGATATGACTTATCTGTTGTCTAAAATATTAAATCAAAGTTCACGATTGGAAACAAGATGCCAATGAAGAAGGTGGAATGGTCTCTACTTTAAAAGTGACCTTTGAATGAAATGGTTTCCATTTAGAATGGTACTAAGTGGGAAGAGCCAGCAGGTGGAACATGGTGGAAAAGTCATTAGAACCAGGGAACCATAGTGAATATGAGAATAATGGGAGCATGCAAGGCATCAAGGATCTAAAGGAACTCAAGGACAACCATTGCAACAGAAGTAGATAAATAAATAAGTGAATTGAAGCAGAAATTCACTAGAGTGCATGAAACATACAATGAAGTTAAATTGCATATGCATTAGTAGGCATGTTGATAGTAAATGCTTGGTACGCCTAGATGTGTAATTTTGCATATGTACATGCTTGGATGTGCATATAACATGATGGTGAACTTAAAATGGTATTTATTATGAAATAATGTTTGAGTGTGATTAATGATGGATTATGTATTAAAGGAAAAATTGTCCAAATGAGAGTTAAAAATGTGAATGTTTTTTCTTATAATTTCCATCGAGGTGAGACCCATGAGGATGGAAGGAATGGTGATCAAAATGATTAAGGGGGAATTCTATGAGCTTCTACAAATGCTCGGTTAATTCCGGAACAACAACAAGTAGGTTGGTATAACCAGGAGGCATTTGTCACATTTAGTTTTTGTTGATGCATACATGTTGAATGGGATCGATGTAAGGATTCCCTCAATTAATTTTAAGTGTTTAAATTGATATATAATGGCCAAAATTTGAGTGTGTAAGTGTTGTTGATGCGAGAATGAACTTAGATAAAATCTCAGTGCATATTATGTTATGATTGGCCATGGGATCATAGCCAATTCAGAAGACATACTCCCATATATAATAATGAATATCCATAGATCTATTTATGTGTGAGACCATAATATGGTAGGATATGGAAGGGATATAGTGTTGTGTGTGTGGGTAGGTATCTATTGTATATCACAGTGTTTGGATTTCAACCTTGTGCTGAAGAGCATAGGATTGCAATATTGAGATTGTTGTGTTTGGGTGCCAGGAAAAGGAAGGTAACTAAATAGTTAGGCAGCATTAGGAAGTGTGTGGATGATGTGTTTAGTCGTTGGCCCAAACCTTCCAACTCATCGTAGTGGAATACATGACATAGTTATGTGGTATTGTGTAGTCAATGCATGGATGCATTGTGGAAATGTGACCATGGGTATTGGCACATTGATTGTTATCTTATTAACTTTTGCATTATGAAAAGTTTGTGTGTTGATAATACATGTGTATGTAATGATGAGTTTATTCCAATTGATAGTTGGATTAATAGAAGTAATTGAATTATGGTTCATGAAAGCATTTGGGTAGCACTGGTTATTTGTTTTAGATATTTCCTTGAAAATATATCTTGTAGGTGAGATATTGACAATTTATTTGGTTGAGGAATGTTGAAATAGCAGGAGGAAAGAGAGTGCAGTATATGGTAGTGTTGTAATACCATAAAGAAGGGCCAAATACTGACTGTTGCAAAAGTCAAATTGTTATGAGCAGAAGATCATGTCTATAAGTTTTATTTTTTCCTATATAAAGCAGTTTTAGAATTATGATTTGATAATTAGCAGCCAATTATTTTAGCAAATGTAAATTAAGAAATAGTGCGAGGTAGGGAATAGTCTTGGATATGGCAGGGATGTAAGCCCATAGGGAAGAATGATATCTCTACAGATGTAGAGCCAACCATTATGAGTAGAAAGATCATGCTTGGAAAATTTTATTTTCTATATAAAACATATTTGACATTTATGTTTGGAAATGGTTATAATGATATCTCATGATGGTTGTGTATAATAAAGATGAGATGTTGGATATGCAAGATGGAAAGCATGGAAAAGGATACTATTGTGAAATGAGAAACCTGTGTCCCTAGAAAACTTTTTGTGCAAGAGAACCTTGGTCAAACAAGATGGATCTTTGAGGGACTACATGAGAAAAGAGTTCTACGAACTTTGGAGCCTAGAAATTGAGACGACCACAGGAAGAGGAGACTTTGATACCTCTTGATTGGGGTCATGCACATAATGGGTATGTCAGGGAAAATAATGATCTAAGTTAATGAGACAACCATATGGATCCATATCCATGAGCCACGCAGATAAGTATACTATTGGATTATGAAAATTTACTCTTACAATATGAGAAAGAATGAAAATTTTATGCAAAAATTTAGAACTGACATGCTCGCTAATTTAAAATATTGTAAGAAAACAATGAATGTTGTAGATCTAGAAAAGTACCAGACTAAGAGAGAAAAGAAGGTGATGTTGGAGGAACTAAATGACAAAGGCATGGAAGGAAGAAATTCCAATGGACTTGCTACAACTGGATTTATGGAACCCACAACTTTGAAAATTCATGTCCGAGTGCACTAAAGTCGGGGAGAAGTGGAACAACATGAAGGACCACATTGCAAAGAAAGGGGTTCATATCTTTAAGGTTCTCTGAAGTGAGAGGAAGGAAAGCTTGTTGGTTGGGTACTACCCGATAAAAATTCTAAAGATCATCATACATGTTTTGGGTGAGAATGCCTATGCATACATGGTTTTTGGGCCTAAGTGCCTATGTATATAAGATTGGACTAGATTGTACATGTGTGGATTAAGGCTAGAGGGGCCTAGAATTGTAATGATAATAACATTGGAATGGTTTGTACACTAAGGATAGTGCCAAAATAAGAGGGATGTAACATCCAGTTTAATTATAAACTATAATATTTATGTAAATATGACTTAAGAATTTGATTGGGCATTAAAAGTTTGAGGGCAGTACCACAGAAATGGCACTTCCTACCACATTAATAAAATGCATCATTTGGTATGGGTGACAGGACAAAAGAGATAAGGGAATATATGATTCCATAAGTGAGGGGGTTTGAGAGGATAAGTCTTGTTATTATTATTTATTTACCCATAATTTATTTTATGGAGAAGAGGGGTTACATGAGATTCTTGGGAGGGGAGGCCATGTGGCTCTTGTCTTCATGTAATTATTAAACATCCCTTGGGGGATGTCTTTAAGTCATTTCTTCCATTGTTTCATCCTCTTCTCATTGGTTCACTTATTATTCTTCCTCTTCCCACTCACTATTGTGAGTTCATGTGCTCTTAGGTTGAGCATGAAGCAGATAAGAGAGAGGAGAACCATCATTGAATGGTTGTGATTCTTTGGTCATTCTGGAAAGAATGGATGCATGTGTGCATGAGCATTGCGCTTGATTAAGATGGAAACTGTATCCTGTTGAAGACGATTTCTAGTAGGGATATTTCTAATAATAGCATTAGACTACTGGAAGAAATGGAACAGCCTTAGGAATTTGCATGGCTGAGAGAAATGTATTCATTCTTGAGACATGCGAGGATGAAGGGGGAAGAAAGATGGAAATTAGGATTGTTGTAAGGTTGGAAAACCTGAGCTGCAACCAACTATTGTGTATTAGACTTAGCCTAGGACCTGTACTATGGATTCCATGTGCAGCTCAAGGAGCACATTGTTGAGAGTAAATGGTGCTCGCGTCCTGTAGTTGGGAGGGACGTCCTTGGTCTACGACCAATTGGTGAACATTTACTTACAAAGATAAGTGTTCTCTGTGTTTTTTTTATTACAAATATATTTGTTGCCATATTTAGTATCTCTAGAATATGTTCTATGTACTTATCATTTGGTTGTTTGTTTTGCATGGAACATTTTTTATCTCTTTATGTTGTGGCATGGATCTTGTCTTATACATATGGTGTGCATACTTCAACATTATTTAGATCCTTTTTTTTTAATTAGAGATGGGCGTTCTTGAGGGCGCAACATGCACCTAGCCCTATGGAGTGGTTGGGTGTATTTGCAACATGTTTGTGGTGTAACCCTAACAGGGTAATTAGGGTATGTTACAATTCTTGGTGAGTGATATGCAATTTGGGCCAGTCCTATAATTTGGCCCTATGTGCACTAGTGGGGTGCCTCTCTTACCAAACCATGTGCATACAAACTTTACCAGGCTGGGTGAGTTCCACGTGAGATCCCATGTTGGGGTACACTCCATAAGTTTTGACACTATCCAGGTGTTGGTTTGGATTCATCTTCAATTCCCCATAAGATATGTGTTCTTAGACAAGATGTGTGTTGGCGATGGTGGAAGTAGCCTCATGCTAAAATGTTGGAGGGTTTGTTTTGACCCAGTAACAAAATACTTCCAGTTTCACCACCTTTGGGTGCTATTACCCGGGATACCTTTACAACTCTGGAATGCTAAGGCTCTAGAAGCCATTGGAAATGAGCTTGGTTGCTTCATCAAATTGGATGAAACAACTATAAATGCGCCTAATAAATGTATCAGAAAATTTTTGGTGGAAATAGATATTCACAATGATTTATTGGAGGCTATTGAGATAGATTGGAGGAAATACTTGGTCAAAGCTGGACTATTTAGGAGTCCCCTTTAGATGTTCCATCTATCGAAGAACTTCTCACTTGAGGGATTCTCAGGGTTTTGTGGAGGAGGAGGAATCGAAATCTTCCATGATTAGAAAGGTGGATCTATGTGTCTCCCTGGGGGTGGAATCTTATGAGAAAGGGGATTTTAACTCAGTTGAGGAGGAGGCTAGATCGACATCACCTCAAGACAAAATAGTCGGTAAGTTTAAAAAGCACTATCCCTCTCTTTATTATTCTCTTTCATCCGGGGAACGTGACTCTTTGGATCTTACCTCCAATTTGGAAGCTAAGGACTCTCCTTCTTACTTCTCCAGAGACATAACTGAGCCTTCCTAGGGGGGTTAAATACTCTTGGGTTAGACTTCTCTAGCCAGGGTGGGGGGCGGTTGACTAATTAAACACCCTCTAAAAACCCTCGAGGGGAAGAGGGACCATCCATGGAGCCCGTGGGGAGAAGTTGCAGTATTCTAGACTTTAGGGAGTCTGATTTTGGTGATTTTTCTATAGGAGCGGTACTTGATACCCTGGTTCCTTCTTATAGAGATACCATGACTCCTATTCCACTTCCCACTTACCAGGGGAAAAAATTCATTAGACAGGGGGATTTCTTGTGAAGGCTGGAGTCCGGTGGAGACCAGAATGTGGAGGAAGCATGGAAGGATTTTTCCCTAATCCCGAGGGTTTGGGGTTTGAGATCTCCCCAATAAAATCCAGGAGTGCACGTAGGAAAGAAGGCACTTTTTCTACCACTATTGCTATTCAAAACTCCATCATCTCTAATAATGGGGAACTTAGAGGCATGAAATCCATCGCAAGGGAAAATAGTGTGTTCTCTTTCATGAAGCATCAAAGGGTGGGAGGGACCCAGCTACTTCTATACATAAAATTACTTTCTAGAACTCAGCGGTATTATTTTCTTCAAGAAGAAACTTTTGGTAGATGAGAAAGCCATATTCTTTATAGATATGCCCCGATAACGGTTGGCAATGGTATTTCTATTGGAAAATTTGGGAACTTCCCCGTGTCTTGGGATGCTTGCAGTTTGATGCTCGCACTTTTAAGTTTTGGTATTTTTATGACATGTACTGTATTAGAGGATAAAAGGAAGATATCCCTTTTAAACGTTTATGGACCTTGGAGGTGCTTCTTGCGGACAAGGTGGTCAATAGAATGTTAGCCTACAAAGAATTTAGAAAGTTATGCTTGAGGATTTAAACTTCGAGGTAGTTTGGAGAGGTTTGAGGGTGACTTCAGGTAAATTGGACCAGGGTTTTCAGATAATTTTCAGGAAAATTATCTTGTCGACATCTTACTAGATGAAGTTGTACCCACATGGAAGAATGGTAGATCTGGGTGAGAAGGAATCTCCAAAATAATGGACTGGGTTTATTTGTCGGAGGATCTCATTTCCAATGTTGGTAGACATAGGTCTTGGGTCACCTGCCCTTACATATCATACCATGCCCCTATTCTTATTCAACTAGACAATAGTCTTTATACTACAACATATCCATTCAAGTTAAACCCTACATGGCTAGGAGAAGAGGACTTTACTCATATAGTGCAAGAGGTTTGGAATGACTAGAATTTCTTGTATGAATCAGTGACTCAACGAAGATTGGTATGGAAGTTAAAAGTGATTAAAAATTCAGGGGTAGGTAGGCTAAATATCAAAGAATCCAGAAGCACTTGAATTTAGATAAGCTCAAGGAGGACCTTGAGGTCTACTATCAAGAGAAAACTTGGGGACTAACGACGACATATGTAGATCATCATATAAAGTCACTACAGGCAGAAGAGGAACTTTTGAAACATCAGATTACAGCGATATGGATTAAAAGTGGAGACCAAAATACTAAACTTTTTCATCATTTATCTAGTCATAGAAGGAATAGTAAATATATTTGGGAGATCTAGGATGAGAACAACCTGGTTCATTCTAGACAGGAAGCACTTTTAAAAGAAGCAACTAGACATTTCAAAACTTTCTTTGAGGACACGGGAAAAAACATTATTATTGATCAAGTCAACACAATTCAGTTCTTTCCTCACTTAATCTATGAGGAGGATACTCAAGTACTTGAAAACCATGTACAAGGTACTATTACTTGTTTTCCCTAAGCGTTTTTCCAAAACATTATGGGGGCGATGGGTGGATGGTTTGAATTCATCTCCTTTTGGTGAGTGGGAATGACCCAACCACAGGCGAATGAGGAATCTAGGTGAAGAGGTGAAGTGATTAGAGCCTTAAACTCGACCTTCCTTAGAGTTCCAAAATTCAGCAAGCCTACTTACTTCATTTGGAGCTTTTAGACCTATAATAATACATGTAATATGTGTTATAAGGTATCATAAAAGCTCATCACGAGGGATTAAACATGTTTTGTCTGGACTCTTTAAAGGAGAGTTGGGTTTTCTAAAGGGTAGATAGATCCTCGATGCAATTGTAACTTCTGAGATGTATCCCACATTAAGTTAAAAAAATTCCAAGGTGTGATCTTGAATCTTGATATAAAGAAGGCTTATGACAATATTAATTGGTATTTTTTGCGGTTGACTTTACTACAAACGGGGTTTGGTATTTAAACCACCAAGTGGATAATGAGTTGTGTTATCATTGCTTCATATGTAATATTGATAAACTGAGGGACTACTTATTTATTCCAGAGTGTTAGAGGTTTAAGACAAGGTTGTCCTTTATCCCCTCTATTGTTTATTTAGTGATGGAAGGACAGGTTTACTCCTCAAGAAAGAGACAGTGAAGAGTTGTTAAGGATTCAAATCTTGATTAATTAAGATATCAATATTTTTGTGGATGATGAGTACATCATGACTAGGGCAGCTATTCAGGAATGGAAGGAGATATAGAACATACTTAAAATATTCTGTAGAGTGACGAGACTAATGTTGAAATCGTTCAAGTCAATTTTACATCATTCTGGAATTCAATAGGAGGATTCAGTTTCTTACAAGGAAATATTTCCTTACAAGGTTGCAAATCTTGGCTACTTTATCAATCATGTTAATTATAATGTTGTAGATTGGCATTGGCTAATCTTAAATTTTGAAAAAAAGTGAAGTGATTGAAGCGATTAAATGGCTTATAAGTAGGAGGTCTCTTTATGCTTATTAAGGAAGTCCTTAAGAGCTTGCATGTTTATTGGATGGATTTGGAATGGCGTCAATACTCAACAGGATCAGACAATTGATTTTCAACTTCCTTTCATCCGGTAGCAGTGTTAAACAACATATTCATATTTGCAAATGGGAGATCATTGCAAAACCAAAATATTTGGTGGTTGAGGAATAAGGAACATTTACAGCACTGTGGTCGTTGGTGGAAAATACCCTTGAGAGTTATGATGAAAGATGGGATTTGGCATAGGGTGATTAAGGATAAATATCTTCCTTATAGCTTGGTGTCTACTTGGATAAGATCGACCACTCAAATAACTACAAATGACTCATAGACCTAGAGAAACCTAGTAAAATCTATAAGTGTAATAACTCATTGGCTGAGTTGGATTCCCAGATCTGGCCATTTTGTATTTAATGGCAAGGACAAGATTTTGGGTATGGGAAATTTCTCTCTTCTCTCTCAATACCTCCTAGCTTCATTAAAAGCACTTGAAACATTCACTTTCTCTTTTAGGCCAAAGGATCTATTTGGTAGGGAACGATATGCTCTCAATGGAAAGTAAGTGATGACCTAGGTCTCATGGGAGAACAAGCGAAAGAATGGGACTTATTTTGTAGGGCTATGATTTTCTCTATTGTAAAGTTACAAGACACACCTGATGAAATGAAATGGAATGGGAGTGATAGATCAGGCACTCTCATTGCCAGAAATGTTTATAATTACTTAGCATACA
>SNQJ01S0199832.1:12816-29849 GCA_010110895.2 Picea sitchensis | reverse complement strand
TTGGGTTTCCACGTAAAACATTGGTGTACTATGTATGTGTGTGATTGTTTATTTATTACTGCTCATTATTGGATAATAATTCTACAATGATATAACATTTGAAGAAAAAGGATTAATATTACGTTATTACTGATTCACCCCCCCTCTTAGTAATCCAACATCGCAGCCCTCTTTTCTATCCACAAAGCCTCCAAACCACAGACCGAGCCCTCTAGGCTTAGTGGTTTCTTGTTCTCAGCTAGACGAACCCTTAACATGTTCTCAATAGACCTTAGAACAAACCTAGTGTTGCCTTGACACCTTCCCAGGGCATCCAACTATCCAATACTGTAGAACTCGACCTTCCTATCCAAATCTACCTTCACAAAAATAGATACAAAACAACAAAACTAAGGCCTTACAACCTCCTCCATTTTCTAGCCGAGGTCACCAAGACTTCTCTCAAGAATAAATGTATCTCTCACACCTTATGTCCTTTTATACAACTCAAAAGGGTGAATAAAATCCCCTAACTCAACTCAAAATTAAATTAGACTTATTTATTCTTCTATGTGGGTGTGAAGCCCCAACAAAATCCCATGAAGCCCTAACTTCATTCCAAGGGTTTTTTCACCGAAACGAAAGTGCAATGTGGTGCCAACGATGATTTCCACATGCCTGACACCAATGCCACTTGTGGGAATACCTCCCGGAGCTACAAAACATCAACAAATGTTGAATTCCATGTTCTCTAAAAAAATCCTTGAATGCCCGATTGACATACTCCCCCTCATTATATGTGCATAGTTTCCTGATAGAAAGAGAGAAATGCTTCTCAACAAAATCCTTGCAGGTCTTAAAAGTAGAAAATACCTCACTCTTGTACTTAATAAAGTGCACCCAAAAGCGACATGAGAAGTAATCAATAAAAGTGATTGCACGCGTAACCCCTGAAAATGAATGATTTGGAAATGACATGAGATCACTATGTACCAACTCAAGAAGTGCAGTAGCAGGAAAGGCCTTACTTGTAGGAAAATGATCTTGATGTTGTTTTCTAAGAACAAAACCTGGAAAAACTCCATCAATGCAAGAAACATTAGAAAGACCAAGCACCAATTTTTGTTTGCACAACTGTTGTAAATCCTCGTAGTTTAGATGACCAAATTGTTCATGCCAAATTCTATGAAGAGAATCAACATGTGCAATGATAGAGGAACCAGAGGAAGGATCGAAACAAGGAAACATGTACAATTGGAAACTATGATCGACTCTTCCAGAAGAAACAACAATGTTTGGATTCTATAGTTCTTGAATGACTACATCATTAGGAAAAAATTCTATTATTTTCCCATCACCAAAATGACATATATGATAAATAGAGAGTAGATTGGCAGAGATTTCATGAACAAGGAGAACATCATTGAAGCACCCATCATCTAATTGCATGGTTCCTAATACTAAAACACCAAGTTGTGTAGAGTCTCCAACTGCAATCTATGAAATACTACAACTAGATGTGGAAGGAAGCAAATCATGAGAATGAGACATGTGGTGTGATGCACCAGAATCAAGTATCCAAATGTTTGAATATGCATATAAATCTTGAGCAGATAAAGCATGCCCTTTACCAGATGAAGAAGGTTTGGACATTGAAATTTTGTGTCGTTGCATGGCTTCATTCAAAGCTTCTAGTTTCAACCAACATTTGGATTCAGGATTCCCAAGTCCACCACAAAAACTATAGGTTTTACTTGACTTTTTCTTCCTTGTGTTGGAGGAAGACTCATTGGACTTGGAAGATGGAGGAAAATATTTTTTTTCCTCCTGAGGCTTAGAGGGAGACTCACCATCTTGAGCACAATCCTTCTTCTGATTATATCGAGTTTTGTGCATACCTTTAGAGGTATGAGACATGAGAGCTTGATTCTTAGAGCTAGGATTATACTATTCCTTGGTAAGACACTCATAGAAAAGCTCAAAAAATGACATTTTAAACTCATCTCCAAGTGCATCCATAGTAGAGTAAAACTTAGAAGAGAAAACTTGAAAATGACATTTTATCTTGGATAGAATGAAAAGCATGCACTCTTTATTTGATTTGTTTTTTCCACACCATTTTATCTATGCCACCAGTAACCTGAATTTGGAAAGATAATATTCAATGGACGCATGCTCATCATGTACAAGTGATGACAATTCTGCTTCCAATTGTAAGGCTTGAAATTAATTGACTTTACCAAATCAGGAAGCCAAGTTGTCCCAACTTTATTTCAGAGTTTTACGTTTACCAATATGAAACAACAAACTGTCTAAAATATGCAAGTCAATCAAACCCATAGCTTCATCAAGTTTTTTTCGATAGATAAATCTTTCAATGTCCTTGGTAAACTTTGGTTGAACCTCAGTGTTGGAGCAAACATTTTTGGGAGAAAAATGCAGAAAACGAGGCAGATCAGACCAAGAAAGACAACATGCCACATTTTGAGGAAAAGCAGCACGCACAACAGGATTTGCAAAAATCCGACGCAAATGCGGACAAACCTAGCCATGTTAGGGTTAGGGTTTTGGGATATTTTGTAAGGGTTTTAACTTTCTTTTGTAATATAAATAAGGGATAATAGGTAGATTATAGGGGAGATCCTAGGAAGTGTTTTGTCATATATTTTGGCTAAACAATTTTGGAGAACCTATTTTGGATTCTTTGTGAGTCAAAGTATGTTTTGAGAGATGTAGAGATCGGATGAAGTTGAAGTAGTTGAGGATCAGGTCGCAAGTTGTGGAGCTTGGTGCGATCCTGGTCTGCCTCACTACCCTATATTATGATGTAATGCACACCGCACCTTTTGATGAATAAGAAAAGAAGCATAATACATTTTTGGACGTAGCCCCAGGGGGGGTGAACCACGGTAAAACTCTATGTGTAATTTTTTTGAATGCTTTACTATTTCTGCAATTATGATTGAATGGTTAGATAGATGAAAGAATGGTTTTACTTACAATGCGCACTAGAATAGATATGCAAAATAAATGCTATGAATGAATGCATGAATGAATCTGAGAAATATTATAATAAAATGCATGGTTAAGTAGAAATAAGAAGTAGAAAGAACATCCCTCAATCCCTTCCATGATTGCAGACACCTGTGTTCTACAGTCACCCATAAACCATCTTGGGTGAGACTACACTATGCACTATGTGTGTGGTGTAGCTTTATGGTTTACCAGAAGGGCCGATGGTGATAAGGGTTTTTTTGTAGAACTAAGGTAGAATCTAGGTCAGCCCATAAGTCCAAGAAATGGTTCTGTTGTCGGCTAGAACTCAGAAGGAGAGCCAGGAATGGGTTTGGTGAAGAAGATGCAGTAGTAGAAAGGGATGTTCAAACCATGGAATCCTACGAAGCAAGAGACTGAAATATGGTTAGAGACAAAGTAGTTGGAGTTCACACAGAAAGACAATAAGGGTTCCAGGTATACATTGCGCTAGTACCTGCATAGGTATGTGTTTACCGATTTGCATGAAGAATATTTTTGTTTCTTTCCAGAGTTATTACATGAGTGGATATTAAGGTTGAAATATACCCATCCGACTAATTGGATTAGACCAATAGTGTGGACTGCTGAAAATATCGTGCGATGGATTTTTGGTTAGACAACATTACTACAAGGTTTATCATTGAGTTTGCAGTAGATACAACGAAGTCATACACTGGTGCAGAACAAGATTTATTGAAGGGACCTAGAGGGAGGTATATTAGGTCTTTTTACACGTCGATCAAGATCTTATTACATGATAAATGTCTGATGACCATGGAATCATACAGCTAGATCAATCTACACACATGGGGGAGTTGGGGGAAGCACTAAGGAAAATATGAGAAATGGAGAAGGCTCTGGAGAGTAGCCAGAAGGAGGAAATGGACCCCATCATGATGGATGATGAACAAACTAGGGAAATCATAAGGAATGCAGATGTGACGTGCAGCGAACGACCCTACCAATATAGGATGAATAATAAGAAAAGGGTTGTAGTGGAGCGAGAGGGCTTGGAAAACGATGAGGAAGATGTAGAGGATCTTCACACCACAGGGAAGATTGAGGATATCTTGTGTGCCACATATGAGAGGAAAACTAGAGGTCATGGGTCTGACATAGAATAAGGCTCTCCATTCTAGATCCGAATTAGTGTTTAACCCACAACCCCATGTGCGACTAACACAACTGAAGAAGAAAAATAAGTTAACCAACAAGTGATTAGTGGTAGAAGAATTTTTTCAGGACATGGGTCTAGTAGCAGAAGTGCAAGTTCAAAAAGTAGAAATCAAGTCTCTACACCACGCAGAGGTGGTAATTCAATAAATTTCACAATGGCAGGACAAGATCCAACCATTAGGTTACCAGAGTTCTGAGGGGATGAATCAGATGATCCAAAAAAACATTTGTTCATCTATGAGAATATATGGGAAGAAAAGAAGATTGCAGACAAGGATATGGGGGTTGCGCAGTGGTCAATCACTTTTTGAGACTGTACATTAGATTGGTACATGGGTCTCTCAACAAATAACCCAACATGAACACCTACAACTGTAGTAGATGTGAAGAGGCAATTAATAAATGAATTTCAGAAACCTAGCTCAGAAGACCAATTTATGAATGAAATGATAGAGATCAAGTAGAAACTAGGAGAATTAGTCTGGGAAGTGGACCAAAAATTCAAGAGGTTGAAAGGTAAGTTAAATTACATTATTACTGATACACATCATAGGAGTTTGTTTGTTAATTCTTTGTTGCCACACTTGAAGTATCTTTTGAGACAAAAGAAATTCCAAATTTAGGATGAGGCCCTACATGCAACCTTACAGCTAGAGGAAAACCAGTACAAACATACATATCCAATTGTGGAAGAGATGAAGCAAGATCCGAAGAACTTAACATTCTAGTTAATTCAGAACAAAGGAAAAAAGAAAAGAGAATATGTCTGGTGTACAATGTGTATGACAGAAGGCCATCACAAGAATGAGTGTCCATTATTTTCATAGTATATTGGAGTGGGTATGCCAAACCCTTTAGCTTCAGGAGAACCATGGTATGAGATTTTCAAAACACATGGGCATGATCCCTATCATTTCCCCTTGATGCAGAAGTACCAGACAATTTCAAAGAGTACATTGTGTAACTTTTGTAAGTCAGTTGGACATGAAGACAAGGACTGTAGAACCTTGGATATGATGAAAGAAAGGATTGCATATACATACAAGGTATAGGTTTAACATGTAATGGGATAATCTGCGCAACAACCATAGTATAACACTGCAAAGCAGCCACAATACAATCCTACAGAACAACTTGCAGTATAACCACATTATAAGGCACAATAGTTTCAAGGGAAACAATAGTATAACCTTGCACAACAATGCGCAACACCATGACTGTATAATAACCCGCAATTGTAGTATAATCAAGGACCTCAACATAACACACCGCACAGAGATAATCAAGGAAATAAAGGAGGATTCAGATAAGCAGGTCATGGATGAAGAGGATTTGGAGGAGGCCGATGACCAGTTGTGTGTCATAACTATCAAAAACTAGGGCTCTATGTAAGAAATTTCCCATAGCCACCTGGGACATGTATGTACTGTCACACAACAAACTGTGAAACAAAAGATTGTCCAACATTATTGATAAAAATACAAGACAAGAGGAACCAAACTAATCAGAATGTGCAATGGATCAGGGTGGAAAATAGAGAAGAGGATGGGAAAAATATTAACATAGTAACTAGAGGTGGAGCCAAGACAGGAGAAGATGCAACCAAGAAGGACCAGGACTAGTACTAGTGGGTTAGGAAGAATACAGTACATGAACAAAAGTTTGATGCGTGCAAAGAAAAAGAGATATCCAAAGAAGCTAGACAAGAGATCTTGAAGGAAAATATTGCATCAACTTCAGGAACAAAGACAATAAATGAGATACTAGTCTATAACATGCCTTCATTATTTGATCAAACCAATCAAGAGAAATCTTCAGAACGAGTAAGTAACTTAAGAAACTTTTTGGGAGCTTGTGTCAAATTGTTGAGTGATAAAAATACCTTTCAAGTACTACATAATTTATTAGAAAAGTGTAATCCTGGGGAAGAGGGGGTAAAAAGAGTAAATCAGGTCCGAAATAAGAGAATAACCAATAGGAAATTCAGATTGAATGCTAACATAGGAGATTTCAATATGGGGTATATTATACTAGACTTAGGATCTGAAGTCAATGTTTTGCCAAAGAAAACCTAGGAATCTATGGGAGAACCACAATTGAGGTATTCACCTATTCAGTTGAAGTTGAAAAATCAACACAAAGTGGTGCCAATAGGAAGGTTGAAGGGGATTCCAGTATATCTAGATGGTGTGCACACCATGGATGACTTTGAAGTCATTGACATAATGGACAATACTTCTCCATATCCAACACTGTTGGGTTTGGATCGGGCCTTTGATAACCAAACTATTATCAATTTGAAGACAAAGAAGATGATATTTGAGTATGGAGAATACAAAGTATTGTTCCATTGGATCCCTTTGAAGAAAGCAGGTATGTGGAACCTGCGACTGATAATATTCTTACAGAAGATGTGAATCAACTATACAGAACTACCGCGCACGAAGAGGATTATATCAACCCAACTATAGATGGCATGCTCAGTTGGAGGAGCATTAGTTCTTGTGCTTCAGACTCTGACATGGGACTGGAAAACTGGCAAAAAAGATTACATGAATTATCTACCAAGAGATGTGCCATAATGATGCACGCGCTGAGATGGGTTGGTACAAAGGTAAGAGAACCTCCTACTTTTTATGGATTGAATGATTTAGAAGATTTTTTAATGAAGTATGAGGTAGAGGTTATGGAAAATCAAAAACTACCAGTGTTAGATATTTCTTTAAAAGATACACCTGCAAAATTGTGGGGTACACACAAGGAAAATATCAACAATTGGTTTCAGTGCAAAAGGTTATTGTGCATAAGATTCGACGCAGAATAGGAGCATACATATGAGGAGAAATATGAAGGATTTGGACAACCCCAAGAGTAGGTAGAGAAGTGCACAGTTCAATGGAGATTAGTACCACCAGAAGAATGGCCACACCATTTTATTCACACACTAGAAGGAATTCCGAAGAACTGGTATACAGAACAAGAACAACACAAAGAAACTGCTAACTGGGAAGAAATACAACAAAACTTTGTAGTTACATTTTCCTCTGAGCATGATAGTCCAAAGATTGACACAATGTTGAAAGTGGTCAAAGACAAGATATTTGAAGAACCATAGTTTGAAATAATTTCAGCCTATCAGAGGTAGGCTAGTCATACAGTTAAACATTTGCTACACTATTATCATGTAGCATAAGTAGAAGAACTAGTAGAAGATAATTTGTGCATTATCCAGATCTCAGAAGTGGAAGGTGAAAGGGAAGTAGAAGGCCCCAAGATGGATTCAAAAGATTATGTTGCACCATCAAATATTAAGAAGGTCAACATTGGAACTACAGACAACCCAAATATGGCCAATATTGGATATTATTGGGATATCAGACAGTAGAGAGGATCACATAATTACTACACAAATACAATGACTTATTCCTAGCAAAATTCTCATAGATGAAGGGGATAGAAAGAGAGTTAGGAAAGATGAAGTTCCCATTGAATCCAGAAGCAAGACCTATTCGACAGAGGCTGTACAAATTGAATCCAATATACAAAGAGAAGGTGAAGACAAAAATTGACAAGATGTTAGAAGTTGGTGTTATAGAACCTACAGAAGAGTCAAAATGGATCAATCCTATGGTGGTGCAAGAAAAGAAACAAGGAGGGATTAGGATTTGTGTATATTTGAGAAAACTGAACGATGCTTGCCTACATGATCATTTTCCCACCCCATTTACAGACAAAGTTTTGGAGAATGTAGGGGGTCAAGAAGCTTATTCTTTTACAGATGGATTATCAACATATCATCATATTAGGATAGCACTTGAAGATAGGCATAAGAAAAAAAATTCTACAGAGTGGGGATCATTTCAATATACAGTTATTCCGTTTGGATTGAAGAATGAACCAACCATTTTTTCAAGAGTAGTAGTAGCAGCTTTTAAGAACTTTATTCATAAGTTTTTGGAGGTTTACTTGGATGATGAAACGATGTTTCGTTTGCTGAAAGATCATGTTGAAGTATGAATATTGATGTTGGATAGATGCATACAATGTCGTATCTCTTAAATATTAACAAGTGTATTTTCGACGCACCTTTTAGCATGTTTTTAGGGCATGTGGTGTGTAAATATGGTCTGTTGGTTGATCCTGCTAAAATTGTTGTCATAGTTAACATACCACCAACAAAGTCAGTGCGCCACTTGAAGAGTACATTGGGCCATACATGGTATTAAAAAAAGTTCATAAGAGTATATGCATAAATCACCACCCCAATGGAGAAGTTGTTGAAGAAGGATACTAAGTACCAGTGGAATGATGAATGCCAGAAGAGTCTGGATATTTTGAAGGAGAAGATGGTTACTACGCCGATTTTAGTATTTCCAGATTGGGAAAAAGAATTTCATATGCATATGGATGCATCTACAATTGCATTAGGAGTGGTATTAACCCATCCAGGAGAAGGTGATAAAGATCACCCTATTGCATTTTCAAACAAAAAGTTATCGGATTCAGAGTAGAAATACAATACTACAGAAAGAGAAGGTCTAGCTATGATGTATTCTTTGCAGAAATACATACATAACTTGTTAGGAAAGCACTTTAATATGTTTACATATCATTTGTCTCTAATATACTTAGTTAATAAGCCAATGTTGGGGGGAAGGATATGCACGTGGTTACTCTTATTTCAAGAATATGAATTTGAAGTTGTGGTGAAGCCTGGAATATCGAATGCAAGACTAGATCACTTATCCAGGATAACGAATGGAGAAGAACCCAATAATTTGGAAGACAACTTTCTAGATGCACAATTGTTTTCAGTACAGATAGTTAATGAGTATTTTGCTGAAATTATTGAGTTTTTAAGAACATGCTTTGCGCCAAGAGAATTTACTACTGCATAAAAGAAAAATTTGGTGGTCAGAGCTACATATTATCATTTGATTGCAAGTCACTTATACAAACTTAGAGCATATAACATCTTAAGGAGATGTGTGATGGAGCATGAAAGACCCATTATTTTGGCAAAAGTGCATGAAGGGATTGCAAGAGGGCATTGCACAAGAAAATCTATCGTGCATAAGGTATTGCGTGCAGGATTATGGTGGCCAACAGTTCATAAGGATTCAAAAAATACTATTAGAAGTGTGATGTTTGTCAAAGAGTTGGGAATCCATCTAGGAGGAATGAGATGCCACTAAGACCATAGGTTACTTTATAAGTGTTCGATAAATGGGCAATAGATTTTGTAGGTCCAATCAATCCACCAACAAGAAGATCATGAACCAGATATATTATTATAACAACATAATACTTGACTAGGTGGGTTGAGGCAGAACCAGTAAAGTATTGCAGCACAAAGACTGTAACATGCTTCTTATTTGAGAATGTAGTGACAAGGTTTGGATGTCCAAGAATATTGATGAGTGATCAAGGGACTCACTTCATCAATAATACCATTGAGGAAATGCTTGGAGAATTTAATATATACCACCAGAAGAGTACTCCTTACCACCCTCAAGCAAATGGGACAGTGGAAGCCTTCAACAAAATTTTGGAGAATGCTTTGACAAATGTTTGCAATGTAAAAAAAAATAATTGGGATTTGAAGGTACCAACAGTACTTTGGGCTTATAAAACTACCTGCAAGAAACTAACATGAAAAACACCCTTTAGATTGGTGTATAGATGGGAGGTAGTAATTCCCTTAGATTATTTGATACCAATTTTGTGCATCGCAACAATTATAGACATGACAGAAAGTGGTGCAGCGTAGGAAATATTAGTTCAACCAATCTAAAGGAAGAAGAAGTTTAACGAAGAAAATTTGGCTCTCCTCTATGACAGTAAATATGAAAATTTGTGGCATAAGACAAAATTTTCTACAGAGTGGGGATCATTTCAATCTATAGTTATTCTGTTTGGATTGAAGAATGACAATAAATTTTCTTATTCCCAGATAAATATAGTCACAGATGGAGGTGATGTTCAGCTGCAAGAATTAGCAGGAAATGAAGTGCAAGGAATGGTAAATGGTAGTCGAATGAAACTGTATAGACACAATCGACCTACTAACTCTGAATAGTTGCAGCACAATGAGTAGACTTGTACATATTTTAAATAGTAGGAGATAAAAGAAGAAAAGGAAGATAAAAACAAAAAAATGAAGAAAAAACAAAAAAAAAAGTAATTAGGAGGAGTAAGTGAGAGACATATAATTTAAGAATGACAGCGTGCAACAAATAGAAATTGGTGTGACATAATTTGGAATACTACGCACAGGAAAATTAGACATCGTGCTAATAACTAGAAAAAGTGAAAAACAAGACAAAACATTAATGACATGGTTTATAAAAAGGGAAAAGCACGAGAAACTCGACACTTAGCGATTTTTGAGAAACATAGCACTTGAGAGAACGAGAAAAGGGTGATTGAGCAAGATGAGAAGTCAGTCGATTGTGTGCACGGATAGATGGCACCCCTGAAGGTTGGCGCTCTTGAACATTTCATAAGAGTGACCCGACAGACATGAAGGATGGAGGAAAGAATGGAAGAACCAAAGAATTTTGTGGGGCCAGAGGAAGTTACAACATCAAAGACCGAATCTATCAATCCTACCAAAATAGAGGAATAAATATCAACCAAAGAACAAGTGCAAGTGAGTTAGAGCACAGAAAACCCTAACGACAACACAAGCTGTAGTATTGAAAACCCTACAGAAGCAGAGGAAAATGACAAACAAAAGCAGAAAGTCACAAAAGAGGTCGAAGGTCAACAAGAAATAAAGGGAGAAGAAGAAAAATAAGCCGAGGACGAAGTCACGGAAGATAACCTAGTCGTGGGTAAAAAGAGGAAAGCACCAAGTGTAGTAGAAATCACTTTACCTCATCTTCCAAATGTTATAGTTGTAATGGAAGATATGCTAGGAAAGGTGTTGAAGCTAAAATATGTGGATCATGATGTAACCAACACAAAGAAGTTTCCTGACTTTGCGCAGGAATTTTACTTGGAAAATAGGGGGGAGGTAGGACCCCTAGGGAAACCCATTTTGGAGCACATGCAATGGATCACTGGTTTCTACAACTCAAGGATTATGAATATGTTAGACATACCGCATTTTGGGCACGGTAAAAATGTAGGCCTTTTTGTGAAGCAAGTAATGGACATGGTATGGAGGTATCCTATGGATGGAAAGGTCGGTCCCCATAGATGTGGATCTCATAGCCAATATTACAAGGTTTCCTACCAGTGGTGTAAATCCAGAAGACTATTTGGACAATAAATCTATGGATAAATAAATTGCAGAGGAAGTGAAAGTATAGTTCGGGACAAACAGGGGAACCAGAGGAATAATCATAAAGGATATCAACAACCATGCAACAATTTTTTCCACAATTTTGATGGCTTGCAAACTTTTGAGGAAGTGAAGAAAGGAAGAATCCCCAACAAGAGTTATATCAATAGTTGCGCAGTGTGCAAATGGTGTAGTGTTCAACTGGGAACCATATTTGTTGAACCAATTTTTGATGGATTGCAGAGATGCACAAGATAATGGACATTTTTTTTCATTACTCTTGGTTGTTAATACTGATAGTGTTGGTGGGCTAGAAGGATCCCAAATTTTCAGCATTTCTGTACAGAAAAGGGAAATGTTGTGCAAAGCACTATGAAAATTTGTGGCAGGTAAAGGACCCCAAGAACTAGCTAGTGAACAACGCAGTATTTTCCATGTTCTTGGGAAATATGCAGTAGAAGACAACCAATGTCTGGAGGATTCTAATTGAAGTGGTTCAAGAAAATGAAGGGATTTCTAATTTCGAGGCTTCAAGACACCATTTGTGGATTCAGGCAAGAAGGGACCCAAATAAGAAGTGGTTGGAAATGAAGTATTGCACATCATGCTAAGAGGTAGACTGGATCGTGAAAGATTGACATGCGCAATGGAAGGTTCTAGAAACACAAAATAAAGGAACAAATCCTAAGGATCAAGCAGAAGAATGAACATCAAGGAAGACAAGCAGTCCAATAGATAATACAAGGAAGGTTGCAGAGCGCAGTCAAGCCTCAGGAAGCAGTGCAACAAGCAAGAAGGAAAGAAAGAAAGAGATTATGTCGAGGAGAGAAGTAAAATGTGATGGTGAGAAGGGAGATAGCTCTCATCCAAAGGAAGTAAAAGATGGGGAAGCAACAAAGAAGAAAACCGAGGTGCATACCTCAACCCCAACGAGGAAGAGGATTGGAGCACAGGAGGAAGAAATAAGGAAAAATATGAAGTATCACAATAATCCTCCAACCATCACTATTACAGAGGACGATACAGAGTTTGTCACAGATAAAGTCCAAGATAGAGGGGAGGATGTATTACGAGAAATAGAGACACAAATGGAAGAAATTATGGAAGAAATAGTAGAAGTACATGACATCCTATAGAGAATGCAACTAAATACAACACATCATCCAGTAGTATAGCAAAAATAAAAAGCACATGAAGCATCAACGCATAATGAACAAGAAGAGAATGTGAAGACAATAGTAGTGAGCAGTGACAGATTCAAAGTCACACAAGAAATGTTGGGGGTGGATGAAAACACAGCCCGGATACCAGTCAAGGACGTGGAACATATGGAGCTGGTTCTCGTAAACATACCCACGAAGGCATTATATGGACTACAAGTGAGTGCAATGTAAGAAGTATAGTCTAGAGCTAGGGCAGATGCCACCAACCTAGTGCTCAATTGCAAGGTGAAGGATATTTTGCAAGTGACATGTGAACAAGTCACACTGGAAAAGGAGGAGGAGAAACAAAACAAATATAACTTAGAGAATAAGCTTGCAGAGGTATACAAGATCATACCAGACTGTGTGAAGGCACGTGGGGTTACAACAAAATATAATATACATAGGATTGCACAGAAAATGGAGAAATACAAACAAGAGATAGCGAACTTAATAGAGAAATTAACTTTGAGCACACCTCCAGAAGTATGTGAGTAGAGAGAGAAGGAGGCTACTTCGCACGTAGAGAGTATAACACAGGAGGTTAAAGAAGTGGCATAACTGTATGACAAAACTGCACACATTTGGACCAACTTGGAAGAGGATGAGAAGATCCAACAACTGGAGCAGAGAGGAAAAATTAAACGTGGTAGCTTAGGACTTGAAAAAGAGGCAAAATACCATGGACATATCCCTAAGAATGAGGGCCGCAAAGGAGCTGAAAAATTTGCAAGTAGAAGTAAAGACTACAGTGCAGAAGGAGAAACAAGCAAGACAGGCTTAGTTGGAGCCATTTCAACAACAAGCTAAAGGCATGATAAACAAGATCCAAATAAAGAAAGCAAGATGGGAACATGCGCTAGAAGAAAGAAGAGAAGTGCTAAGAGCGCACATGACAAATTTATAGGATTTGGAGACACTAGCAGGAAAGAACACACATGCTAAGGAGAAAGTGACATAATTGAGAAATAAGTTTCATGCGCTGGAGGTAATGCTACAAAAGGTTCACTAAGGCTAAGTGGCTCGGCATGAGCTACATGTTAGTGTTGGGGGCCTATTGGAGCAAGCATTTTTGGGAGAACAATGCAATAAACGAGGAATATCAGACCAAGAAGGTGAGCGCGCCACATTTTGAGGAAAAACAGTGTGGGTGGTAGGATTTGCGGAAATCTTACACAAATGTGGACAAACCTAACCAATTTTAGGGTTAGGGTTTTGGGATGTATTGTAAGGGTTTTAACCTGATTTTGTAATATAAAGAAGGGATAAGAGGTAGATTAGAGGGGAGATCCTTGGAAGTGTTTTGTCATATCTTTTGGGAGAACAATTTTGGAGAACCTGTTTTGGAGTCTTTATGAGTCGGAGTCTGTTTTAAGAGTTGTAGAGCTCAGATGAAGTTGAAGTAGTTGAGGGTCAAGTCGCAAGCTGTGGATCTTGGTGTGATCCTGGTTCACCTCACTACCCTATATTATGATGTCATGTGTGCATCACCATTTGATGAATAAGAAAAGAAGTAGAAGATCTATGTGGACGTAGCCCCAGGTGGGTGAACCACGGTAAAACTCTGTGTGCAATGCGTCTGAATGCTTTACTATATCTGCAATTATGATTGAATGGTTAGATACATGAATGAATGGTTTTACTTGCAACACACACTAGAATAGATATGAAGAATAAATGTTATGAATGAATACATGAATGAATTTGAGAAATATTGTAATAGAATGCATGGTTAAGTAGAAATAAGAAGTAGAAAGAGCATTCCTCAATCCCTTCCATGACTGCAGACACTTGTGTCTTGCATTCACCCATAAACCATCTCGGGGAAGGCAAACACTCTGGTGACTTCAACACTCAATGAACATTTACCAAAGCCCTTTTGATTGCAGTCGTTGTTTCATCTTGAGTTTCCATGTGATAATTATAGGGAGTTAGGATCTCAATAGTCCTTGATTCCGCCATTTTATCAATAGAGAATACAGAAAGAACACCAAATTTGAATGTGTAATCTCTAAATTATGATGAAAATATGGAACCCCAGGTTCAAAACAAGGAGATCTAGATGAAATATTTATGACATAAGAAATAAAATATTCCACTTAAATAAAAAATATTGAAGTCTTGAAAAAATAAAGACATCAGAGCATAGGATTCCAGTTTAGTTGTACAAGGTCGCTTGTGAAGAGGAGGAACCCACATGATTTCTTTGTTGAGGCCAAAGTCTTCAACCTATCTGATATGAACAAGGATTAAATTCTTGGAAATGAGCAATTTGATCCTAAATCTGATTCCCATTGGAGATATTTGTAACAACTGCTAAGACAAAACACGAGTTGCAAGGCAAAGTTGAGGAATGGGCATAATTCATAATCGCCCTAGGCACAAAGATTTGAGAACAGAATAGCCCACCTACATGCGATGTGGCTAGGTTACAAAAAAGGGATCTGGCATAATCACTTAATGTCCCCCCTGCCCACCTTCTCAAACAAGATCTTTTTCTACTTGCTATTGTGACTCTTTGACATAGGCAACAAACAAACACACCACATAATTGAGAGGAAAGATTCAGATCATTCCTTCCACCCTCTTTATAAGAAAAAAATCTACATATCTCGCCAGAGCCAATGATTAGGGTGTTATGTTTCCTTTCTTATAAGACTCTTGTATATAAATAAGTTTTTCAATTTCAAACAAAACGAAATCGAAGACAAAACTCTATGGGATTAAATCTCCAACTGTCAAAGTGATCTTAGATCCGAGTGAAGGTGCAAATACCTCCATGTCGATGAATGTGCCACAGAGCGGCCCACCTACATGAGATGTTGCTAGGTTACAAAAAAGGGATTTGGCATAATCACCTAATGTCCCCCCTTCCCACCTTCTCAAAAGGTATCCTTTGCTACTTTCTATTGTGACTCTTTGATAGAGGCAACAAACAAGCATGCCACATAATTGAGAGGAAAGATTTAAATCATTCCTTCCACCCTCTTTATAAGAAAAAATTCTACAGATCTTATCGAAGCCAATGATTAGAGTGTTATGTTGCCTCTCTTATGAGACTCCTGTATATAAATAAGTTTTCCAATTTGAAATGAAACGAAATATAAGACAAACCTCTACGAGATTCAATCCCCCACTGTCAAAGTGATCTTAGATTCGAGTGCAGGTGCAGATACCTCCACGCCAATGCATGTTCTCAGATAACCACACCAAGTGTGTGCTCTTTTGAATGCACACAGAAAGAAAATGATCATGCCATAGCCAACAAATATCTTTCAAAAAAACTGACAAGGGGTTTGTAGAGGTATGCTCACATACCATGAAGATTTAAAAGAACATCCCAAGAATATGAGTGTAGTGTCCCCAAGGCCGAGCCCCATCACAGATCATGTTTTATGCAAAGAATTGTAAATGTGTTCTATAGGTTGGTGAGCCAAGTTTTTCATAAGTTGTAGGCTTATGTGTTTTGTTAGGCCAGGGAGCCTAAGTGTGAGGGCCAGGAGCCTGTTGATGTACTTGCAGATCAATTAATAAAATATAAACACCGCCAGTGCAGACCGACCACGATGATTGAGTGAAGGGGGACTGAGCGTCCACAGAATGGGCAAGGAACTAGGGGCTAAAAGGTGGGAAGGGGAATGAGTGCTAAGCCTAGGGGCTTAAGCCTGGGAAATAATATTTTAATATTATTTTAAAAAGAGACATGTGCATTTCTGTTTATCCTAAGTTCCTGGCAAAGGAGGGAACGTGCAAAGGGGATGCATGATGTGGTACGCATGCAGTTCCCAGGGTGACAAGTGTCAACCCTGGTGCATGCAAATTTAAGCCCTAAACTGAACTATGGGTGGGGATCTTCCTCCATTCCGACCCGAACCTCCGGGCATAGAACTAGTACGCCATCTGCCAGAATACCCTGGGTTTATCTCTGAAAAGCCGAAAATCCTGTGTTGTCCTGGGGAAACCGTGTACACCCTGTCCAGAGTTGTGAGTCTGTGTTTGTCTCTGAGAAATCCCGTGTGCGAATTTCCTGAACCGAAATCCCTGTGTTTAACTCGAGTGGAAAAATCCCTGGTTGTTCGGGAAAAGCTGAGCTAGCCTGTGCGTGAAGCCTGCTCCGGAATCATCCCGTGAGATTATCCTGTGACAACTGAACCATTTTGGGAAGCATTTGTCTGTGTTTTCCGTGGATTGTTGTGACCACGCAGTGCCGGACTGCGTGAGGCTTGTTGGCCTGTGAGCGACTCCTCCAGGTGAGAGAGTGCGCAGAGGGAGAAGAGAACTCCTGGAAGGAACCCTGTAGCTGCCATAGAGCCCGGAGAATTCCGGTCCGGTCTGTTCCTGTAACCCAAGGT
>SNQJ01S0199832.1:0-11615 GCA_010110895.2 Picea sitchensis | reverse complement strand
TTCTGGTCCGGTCTGTTCCTGTAACCCAAGGTAAGGGAGACTGGCAGCCGAAGGACTGTCTAGGTGACAGAGAAGGTGCACTCTCCTGGGGTGGAACAAGCATGTGGGGAATGAGGTTCTGTGGGCAGTGAGCGTGGGAGATTCCTGGGAGAGCTTTCTTCCTGGTGATGTGTATGTGCTATCTTCCCTGTAACCTCAGCCTAGCCTAGGATTCCTTTCCTTGGGGTGGAGCTCGGTCCCAGCTCGAGGGTGACCTACTGTTGAACTGATGAACAGTGTGGTCTAAGGCTGGGAGGTTCGTGGAAGGCTTGCACTTGGTTGGTGAATTCTACAGCTGTTCAAAGATAAGTATCTGAATTATGTTTTTATCACATTTGACATGACTGTGTTGTTTATGTATCATGTTTTCCGTTGTGTAAATGAGTTACTGTTGAATGCTATGGCTTGTGTAATTATAGCAGTAATTGATATATTTTACCCTGAAAATTAAGTGTGTTTAATTGTGTTAAATGCATGTCTTTATAATCTGTATGAATCATCTATAGGATTCCCTATACAGATTGGTAAGAGAGAGGTTGGAAACCTCGGTAGTGAAAAAGGTACGCTACAATGAGCAACTATAAAATTAAAAACCTTCTACAAGAGAGAATGCAAATTAATCTATTAGATATGTTGTATAATACAAGTTTCAACTATATTTAACAATGGAAGTAACTATTTGGGAAGTTAGGGATGGCCCACGTAAGTGTAACTAGCAATAGTTAAAAGATACTAACAAAACACTAGCAGCTATAAAATCCTATGTGAACTTGAGTCTTTTGCAAGAGGAGTCTAGGTAGCTTATATCTTCGATGAAGATCATCTGCATTTTGATCTGCAATGAGTATTCTGTGGAAATAGTTGCATCCATTTGTGTCGAGCAATCATTGGTATTGTTCATTGCACTGCAAAAATGGTTGCATTTGGTCTTTCATTTTGCTAACTCCGCGAATGTTTTAGCTGCATCTGGTCTTTCATTTCGCTAAGTTATGAGAAACTTGTCTTCCACTTTAATGAACAAGTTACTCTAAATGGCAAAGCTTCAATTTTTGTTGTAGTCATTATTTTGGAGCAGTAAGATTCCCTCTTTGATTCTTTTCAAACCTCCAACTGTTTGTAGGTTTTGAAGGATTATTGACAAGAAGACAATGGCACTTGTCTATAAGGAGAGACTTGTGGAGAAGTTTGCATGTAAACTTTTCAACACTTTGCAAGTTAAGACATCTTCATCTTGTCGACACGGGGGTTATGAAAGATAGTTGAAGGAAAAGTGCATAAACCCACCAAACCTTGATGAATTGGTCAAATGGAAAGGCAGGGGCAACAAAGTCATGCTTCTGATTGGACTGACTGTCTAGTTCTTTTGTCAAAGACCTCCAAGGAAGTTTGGGAGATATTGGAAAGTTTATTTGGTTTGAAAGTGCAAAATGTTAAAGTTTTGTTAAAACAACAACTTTTGCACTAGAAGATGTGAGAGTGTGATAAACCATGTTAGTAACCTTAAATCTTGGATGAGTCAACTTGTATGTATAAGAGTTCCACTAGATGCAGATGATGTAATGATTATGTATTTTGGCATTGATGCATTCACCTTTTGTAGTTTCCATCCCAAACATTAGAAACTATGATTGTTGCTTTCCTTCAAGAGGAAAAGGAGAATTAGGAGCAATGACAATCTTGAGAATGACACCTCTGGAGCTTTATTTACAAACTCGAAGCAATCCAAGATGAAGAAATCTATGTTAGAAATAATAGGTGTGCTCGTTTAACCATAGACAATATAGAAATATTGTCACCCAACCATAGGCTGAAGCCACCCCCGAGCACCTTAACCTTGACAGAGAGAATAATTCTGGGAGCAAACCCTAGGTCCAAAATCCAATCAAGGTAGCATACCACTCTCTAGAGCTAGCGTACCAAGCAGAAAGTCCAAACCATAACCAAGAGAAAGTCTAAGCCTAAAACCGAAAATACTAGTTGCAGTAGCTGCAACTGCAGCTACTCTCCAAACTTGCACACTTACTAAATTTCTGCAGTGCGCACTAGATTTCGGTAGTTGCGAGCTATGTCTTTCAAATGAGCTCTGGCGTCCTGTATTGATACTGCTCCTCCTTAGTTGTCTGGGCCGACTTTTCATTATGGAGGCTAAAAACTCAATATTAAATATTTCCTTTAGCCGACTTGTCTTCTAGGGTTGTGTCCAATGCTTTAGGGTTTCTTCTTGCTTCCCAAAATATTCTATTCTTGTCAGGGTTACACATGGAGGTTAATACCTTCCACATCTACTATAATATCAACACTCCCTCCTAGCTAGGGAGGTATTGAAAGCAATGGTCTTGAGCACAAACATACCATTCAACCGGTAGCATCATCATAGCCACACATGCTATCTCATGATTATATCACAAGCACCATCATCACTATGAGTATCATCCGATAGCATCAACTGCATCATCGCTCGAAGCCATACTCCATTTGAGTAATCAAACATGATGCTGAATAAGTCACTCACTCCACAGAGTGATACAAGAACCATTCTTCTAATCCGTACATATGTCCTAGAAGAATAACTGTTCCAACAGATGCTGGAAGCCATGCCATGGGCTACAAGGACTATTCTTCTAATCCAAACAGACGTCCTAGAAGAATAAATGTCCTGGACCATTTTTCGTCTGGAAAATGTCTGTCCACCAGCACACTAACTATCCATATAGTTGATAATCATTTCCAACACTATTGATAGTCTACATGGAAATCAAAACAATTCCATTCAATAGAATACAACTGTGTCTATCCATAGTAGTACACAACTATTATCCAATGGTACACAACCACACCAAGTAGCACACGACTTCTTAATCAGTGACACATAGTCACAACCAGTGGAACAAATCCATCATAGTAGCATACATCTATTGTCTAGAGACACAAATTCTCCATAGCAATCATATCATCTGATATCAACCTGCATAAAACAATATCATGATATAAATTGAGTCATTTGAGCCATTCTTCTATTCACATCTGTGAGATCTAGAACAACATCTACCATCAAAAGGTAAAACATCATCCATGGGCTATTTGGACTATTCTTCTTAAGCATAGAAGAATATTTGTCCCTGATTTCTTAGCCTGGACCATTCACCTAACTGGGCCATTCCTCCGACACTAGTCATAGTGCAACCTGGAGAGAATGAGTCTGCCCTAGGGAATGTCTGTCCATGATTGCTAAACCTGGACCATTCACCTAACTAGGTCATTCCTCCGGCACTAATCATTGTGCAACTTGGATGGAATGAGTCTGTCATAGGAATGACTATCCAGACCATTTCCTAATGGAAATCACTGTCCTGCACCAACCTCCAAAACAAACCATTCTTCGAAACTGCTCACAACTGTGAACTTCGAAAGAATGATTGCCCGAAGAGGTGGACCATTCTACTTGACAACTAATTAGAGTGATTTCCAAAAAGAATGATTGTCCTAGACCATTCCCCCGCACTGGACACAAGGAGAATCGTTTTCTATGGTACATCAACAATTTATCGAACCATTTTCATTACAAAAATGATTGTCTGATCTGGCCATTTTCCGAGTTGGAAAATGCTTGTCCATCAGAAATCTCAAACCACTTTTCAAACTGGAAAGGAACTGCTAATCCTAGACCATTTTTCGAACTAAAAAATGATTGTCCATAAATCAATAAAACATCAGTGCTCCCTCCTAACTTGGGAGTAATCTCTTCCTTCTTCAATAAGGAAGTCGTCTCCACGAGCCCTAGCTTGTTTCTTAAGTACGCAAACTTTTTCATCTTAGACAGAGGCTTTACCAAAACATCTGCTATCTTCTCATCTGTGGAGATATATTGGAGAACCACTTATCTTTTCTGGACTTCATCATGGAGAATGTAATGCTTGATCTCAATGTATTTTGGTCTGTCATGGAACACTGGTTTTCTATGAAGGCTTCATATAGCTCCGATCATTACAATATATCATGGTTGAATTTAGCACCTCTATTTCCTGCTAGCTCATGACATCGTGGCAAGGCTCAAACTGAAACATATCCAAGTAGCACTTCTGCTGTCATCATGAGAATTTGCCATGGATTAACAATCCATCATCCCAAACTTTTAAGTAACTATTCTGATACACTATCTCTGTCATAGAAAGTTTTCACCACACTTCTGTTGTATATGAGATACTCTGCATCAAGTTGTTTGAATCCATACAAGGTCTTCTTATATCTACATATGGGTCTCTTTCTGGTATAAGCTTCTTTCTCACTTGCTTTATTAGGAAGAACAATATTTTACATGTAAATTCCAATCCATGGATACTACACAAGGTATATCTGAAACAAGTTGTTGTCATAATCTTCTCCCTCCTTCTGGAAGAACCTCTGAATATTGCAATGCTTCCATTCATAAGTCTTTGTCACACTGTTCTTTATCATAACTTACATTTCTTCTGCTCAATTTCTTCTTAGTGAGTTCAAACCAAGTTGGTAGTCTTGTGATTCTCGGTATAATAACTAGTTGTTCTAGCTTTTTTTCTTTCTTGGAATTTTCATGTTCTTGCTCATGTCTCTCTTTAGCTCTTGGGTCCATGGGTCTTCTATAGATTTCATGCCTTGAAGATTCCAACTTCTTCCTTTCATCATAGGATCATGGATGTATCTGGACAACCAAGATACTTTAAGGCTTCTTTTCAAATAAGACTTTTTCTAGAGTCAAACTGAACACGTGCTGCTTTTCATGGCTGCTACTTTCACTAGGAACATGGATAGATACTTCATAATCCTCAACGGATCATATTATTTAGGATTAGCTCCCTCCTAATCCTTGCTTCATGCATGAATGCATGCTCTTCTTTTGGATTTCTGTAATCATCTTCCTCCATCTAAGATAGTCCACACTTCTGTCTGCATTCTTATTGCCTTCTGCAAGGTGTCACAATTATTTTTCTAATTTCCTCTTGGTTGTTGACTTCTTTCTGTTTTGACTTCTTCTGGGTCTCTTCAGGTTTGACTCTGATTTCGGCTTATCTGGCAGTTGTTAATTATATAATATCTTCCATAGGAATTGTTACCAAAGATTGTCAACATACTTCATTTTTTCATGTGTATTACTTGACTTGTAGTCATTGTAATAACAATCCTTATCCTTTTATTCTTCCATAGGTATTGTTTCCCTTGAACATGTTTTCTTCTAAGAACTAGATATACATGATATGTACAGGAACTATGTAAACATGGTATATACAATAGCTTTGAAAAACATTGTTACTTTGACTTAGAAGAAGAAATTTGTTTTATCCTGCACTTTCTTTGAGGGTTCCCTTTCTTCGACAACTGTTGTTTCGTCTGTTTCCTTCCTTTTCTTTAACTCAGGACAATGGTTCCTATAGTGACCATATTTTCGATAGTTGAAGCATTGTATCTTTGACATATCCTTTTCTTGATTTGGTTTCTTCCTTGAGCCAAACTTCTTCTTATTCCTGAAATTCTTGAACTTTGTTGTGAAAGCTTGATCATCATATTTCTTTTGGGATTTCTCTTTTGCGTTAATTCTTGATTCTTCTTGTGCACAACAAGTCCAAATTTCTTCAAATGTGGGATATTCCTTTCTTGTGTTCATGCTTGCGGAAAATGCATCCCATGTCTTGGGAAGACCATTGAGTATTATATTTACCAGTTCCTTCTCTAAAATTATTTCTTCAATAGCTTGTAGTTGATCTCTTAACTGAGAGATTCTCACAAGGTATGATGTTGTGATGTCATTATCATTCATTTTCATGTGACATAGCTTATTCTTTAGACTCATTACTTGTCCAATGTTTCTGATTGAGAAGAGATTAGTTAGGGCATCATACATCTTTTTAGATGAGTCAAGATGAGAGATGGAGGGTATCAAGTGGTCTTTTATAGAGTCCACTATGATACTCATGGCATTGGTGTCATTGTCTTTGAACTTCTCCATAACTGCAACGTTCTAAGGTTCCTTCTCTTTTCCTTCTTCAAATTGTGGTTCCACGATCGTTCCTTTCATGATATCCAACACTTTATTCTTGGCAAAGATGAGATCAATCATTGTCTTCCATGCTCTGAAGTTAGAAGCCCCTTCTAACTTGTTTTCTGACTTCATAGAGTAGGTCATGACTGCTTTGGCTTGGTCAACCTTTGACTTTGACCAAAAACTCAAGCTTGATGTTTTTAGTTGGTGCACTAGGTTAGGGCGCATTAGGCTATCGAAAAATTAGGTCAATCTCTTCACTTAAGGTGTCTTAACAAGAGAGTTAGGGTTTCGTTGTTGCAACAAAAACTTTGACTGCAACTACCACTGTAACTGAGCAAAATCCTCCCAATCTATCTTCCAACGGTTAGACTATCTGAAGATAGCGTGGGCCCATAACCTGTTAGAAATAATAGGTGTGCCCGTTTAACCATAAACAATATAGCAATATTGTCACCCAACCATAGGCCTAAGCCACCCCCGAGCACCTTAACCTTGACAGAGAGAATAATTTCGGAAGACAACCCTAGGTCCAAAAGCCAATCAAGGTAGCATACCACTCTCCAGAGCTAGCGTACCAAGCAGAAAGTCCAAACCATAACCAAGAGAAAGTCCAAGCCTAAAACCGAAAATACTAGTTGCAGTAGTTGTAGCTGCAGCGACTCTCCATACTTGCGCACTTACTGAATTTTTGCAGTGCGCACTAGATTTCTGCAGTTGCGAGTTGTGTCTTTCAAATGAGCTCTAGTGTCCTGTATTTATACTGCGCCTCCTTAGTTGTCTGGGCCAACTTCTCATTCTAGGCTAAAAACTCAATATTAAATATTTTCTTTAGCCAACTTGTCTTCTAGGGTTATGTCCAATGTTTTATGGTTTCTTCTTGCTTCCTGAAATATTCTATTCTTGTCAGGGTTACACGTGGAGGTTAATACCTCCCATAGCTACCATAATATCAACAATCCAATGGATCACTTTTTTATGCAAAAAGGAAGACACGAAAATGTTTCTATTGTGGGAAGCTAAGACATGAGACAGCAGAAGAGGGCTGCTATCTGTTGAAGCAATCCAACTGGAAGAAATCCTGTGGATCAAATTTTGATGCAAAAAAGAAGACAAGTTAATGTTTCTATTGTGGGAAGGCGAGACATGATGCATGGGACTGCAGAAGAGGGCTGCATATCTATTAAAAAGGAATAATGTTGATGACAAGACAGGACTTGTTGTCAATATTGACAAGAAGCTATTTTAAGCAACAATGAGTGGATGAAGGAATTAACATAGCGTAATTTAAAAAATTACTTGGAGAAGTCTCCCATATGCCTTGACCTGGTTGTCTGAGGTACTTCATTTTTTTTATTATAAAGGAGGTTGTCTGGATGAAGGGGCATCGCATTAGATAACAATGCTACTTACTCTCAAGTTCAATTCAATTAGTGTGGGAAGATTTAAAATGATTAGTTTGTTAAGTATGAGCAAATTTAGGATGACTTCTTAGTAGATTTTAAAATGTTTGGAGTCATTTCTCCATGGCAATTTTATATGAAAATCCATACCCTCCTCAAATCATATATATGAGAATAAATTTGTGGCTTATCCTTATGGCATTGTTACTGTGAATTCCCAGAAAATCAACACAGTTATCATACTGTCTTTCTTTATTAGGCTATCCATAATCTGAATTATGCAGTCTAAAGTTTTACAAATATAGGGTTTATTTGGCTATCTATAATTTGAATTATGCAAGCTAATGTTTTACAAATATAGGTTTTACTAGGCTATCAATAATATGAATTATGCAGGCGAAAGTTTTACAAATAAAGGTTTTATTAGGCCATCCATAATCTGAATTATGCAGGAAAAAGTTTCAAAAATCAAGGTTTTATTAGGCCGTCCATAATCTGAATTATGCAGGCAAAAGTTTCAAAATATAGGTTTTATTAGAATATCCACAATCTGAATTATGCAGGCCAAAGTTTTACAAATAAGGTTTTGCAGGAAAGTATACATTTATAAAGTATTCTGAGCTATGGAGTTGAAATTTTACAAATATAGGATTTGTAGGAAAGTATACATCCATAAAGTATTCAACATTGTAATGATTTCGTGAACCACAGTTCTTTTTGTAGATGATGCTTTTTTTCTTGATAAATTTCTATTATGAAATATAGAAATTAAAATGATAGTCACATTAATAATTAGATATTCTGTATCCCTGCTCCCAAACAATAACGTGCATGAGTAGAGGCGTGTGTGTGAGAGAGAGTTTTGACATTGTAATGGTACTGAAAATTTCTACTAAATTTCTATTACACAAATTAATACATGAAATACAAGCTTGATGTTTCCTTCTGAATCATTTGCAACATCATAAAGTAGTAATATTGGGCAGAACTGAAAACTGTCTCCCATATATGTATGACTCCAAAGTTACTAACTACCTTTCGATTGAGACTTGAAATTCAAGCCCATCCTCGCCACCCTTAAGCTAAAAACTTCACAGATTTATTGCTATTGCATTGAATTTGTAACGTGGCAATGAGAACTGTAGGAATCATCTGCTTCGTGAGAAATTGCCAGGGTGATTAACCAGATCACTGAAAGGACTATTGGAAACACCTAAAAGACTCCTAAACCTACTAAAGTTAGAATTAAAAAATGCATGTGCATTGCTGCAGGATATAATAGTCTCTACTTGAGAGGCTAGACATGAAAATGGCTAAAAAAACCAGCCATGAATCATGTGGAAAGGGCACTGGAAACTAAACATCGCAGGGTCTTGTTCAGGACAGAGGTCTTGATTGTCTATGAGGACTGCAATGTCTACAGAAAATCCACAGGTTGACTCTAAAATTGCAACCTGAGAATTACATATAGAAAGGTGCAAAAAGAGGGAATGGGAATGCTTTAGAAATGAACTAAGCTAATAAACAGGGAAGCCTAAAGAGGAGATGCGACCTAAAGCTTTCTATTCTGTACATACCAGTGATCCAGCCAACACCCAATGCAATTCAAACAAGCAGTGGTTTCCAAAACCCCTTGCTTGTGAAAATCAAGAGTCCATGATCCAGTTATTTGCAGTCTTTCCAAACATACATCTGCTGCGGTGGAGAGTGAAGCTCCTGGGATGCTTGTCCTTGAGTCTCAAGCTTGTGATCTGAGTCCCCTCCTTCCACATAGCTATCAAATGGATTGTGAAAAAGCACATCCCATGCCATATCTGTTTCTAAAGCAGGAACACTATTCAACCAGTTTTCATCCAGATCACCCCAGATATTATATTCAGGGGAGGCAGGCCAAGTATGGAATTGAGGGTCCTGAGGTTCATTTTTGAAAAAGTCCTCAGATCCAGATTCTGCAGGAGGAGCCAATGTTGTATTGGCTTCGTATGCAGATATTTCTGGATCAGTTTTCACCTCAACATCCATGGATTTGGCGTGCGCAGTATCTGAAATACCTTCCGCTGCAGGGGAGCCCAATTGGTGGGCAGCATTTGCAGTCAAAGCGCTGGTAGAGGTACTACTTGTGGTAGAGTTTCTTCCTCCATCAGATTTTTGCTGCAAATTGCCTTCCTCAGGGGCGGCCACAACTGAACAAGCTTTGGGGCTGGTGGAACCCTTGTTTAAAAACAGATGAGGGAAGTTGAGACGAGCATTTTCACCTCTCAATTTATAAGCCTCCTGATCATATGCTAGAGCTGCATCTTCTGCTGTGTCGAAGGTGCCAAGCCAGAGGCGGGTCCGGTCTCGCGGGAGGCGAATCTCCGCAACCCATTTACCCCAGTGCCTCTGCCTGACTCCTCTGTAAAGCTTCATAGGACGAGCCAAAGCAAATCCCCTCCTGTCGTGATGCTTTCCATGTTTCATCAACTGTCCTCTGGGGCTCAAATTCAGAGCGTCACTCCAGTGACGGAGAAGTTGTTGCTGGTACTGCTGCTCCTGCAGATTTTGCTGGTTATTGAAGGAAACCAAAGGAAACCCTGACTGAAACTGCAATTGCTGCTGCTGAACAGGACTCTGCAAGTTTGTGAAACAAATCTGCTGCTGTGGGAATGGTATTGCTTGATGGGTGCTCTCATGGGTTGGAAACGCCTGTGTAGTAATCTGATTCCAGTAAAAAAATTCTGAACCATGTTGCTGTAGCGTTGAAGATGAAGGGGAGGAATTGATACTACTAATTACCTGTGGATGATTTGAGGGAAACGAAAACAAATGTGAAGAAGAAGAGGAGGAAGAAGACTTATTCTGAAATAGGCTCGAAGAAGAATCATCCCTCTCAGAAAGATTTCGAGCTTGAACGCGTGACTCTGCAGTAGGCATGTCCTCACGCCTCGAACATGATGACGAGGCTTGATTGGAACTAGGCCTAGGCGTCGAAGCCTCAAGTAATCTGCTAAAACTCTGCTGCGAATTCATTGGTTTGATGTCACACCAATCCTCATTTCTATTGGAGGCCATTCCCATGGAAGAAGAAACATATACTCCCTGCATGCTTCTACTGGTGGACGCCATTCAAAACTTACCCACAAAACAATTAGATCAACCCAATCCAATCCAACACTCCTTAAATTCAAACTCGCCCTGCCAGCTGCCCGCTCTCACCACATGACCAAGGGGAAAGGAAGGCAAACAGGGAATTCAATCGAAGGAGAACAACAGCAACAAATATTTAGAGAATAATGGCAGAGAGAAGACAAGGAATACAGAAGGAAAAAGGTTCTAGGGGCCACTATATCTGCAAGCAAGGGTTCCAGGTAAAAAATTCGGCCCTCGTTGCATTCAAAACCAATTAATTCTAGATTCCTACCGCCTAACAGAAAGCACCATCTGGATTAATTCAAATACCACAATTCCCTACAGCAATCGAACTCTCGACATGCGGAAAAATAGAGGTCGAGCGAACAGACCTACCTATGAAAATTGCAAAAAAAATAACAGAAATCAGAAACAAAAACAAAAACAAGCAGTGCATGGGAACCTAGAGGAGCACAAGAAGCAAATCCGTGCCATGGGGACGACGTTACAGACAGGGAATGTGAGCGAGAGCGGGCAACCTGACAGCGGGCCGAAAAGTTGAGGAGCAACGAGTCTGCCAAAATAACTCAGTTTTCTCTTCTTGGGTAGCTTCGCATTCGTTCTGGTTGAATTGAATGAGCGCCCGCACAGAGGGATTATAAGGCTCAAATTTGTGCACTGTAGCTCCTTCACTCCCACCAAATATCCCCTCCACACGCACGCGCCATATATTCAACCCCACCACCTCCTCCACACAGAGCCATCCCCCGGGGACCCATTTGCACCACCCCTAGCCCCACCCCAGCCCTTGACTCTGGTTATTTACCCAACCCGACCCTAACCTGCTCCAACCGTCACCCTTCACACCACCGTGACCGCTAACGGCCTTTTTGCACCTACACCTTTCGACTTCCTTCATGCTCACAAATGTACGGCTTCCTTATGCTCACATATATACGTATAGATATGTGGGAATCGTCAGGTAGGTGATTTGCTTTGTCCATCCTCCTTTGATTTTTTAATTTTTTATATTAATATGTATGATTATTTTT
>SNQJ01S0199831.1:0-17033 GCA_010110895.2 Picea sitchensis | reverse complement strand
ACAAAGATTCCTTCTACACACAGTCATCTAAAATAGCCAGACTGGTTAAAAAGGTCCAACCCTTCCAGCCACAAGTTCGTGACAGCCTTCAAAAAGCTAAGCAACGCAACTTCTCTAGCAAGGCAAGCAGCTCACCAAGATTCAGTTTCAGCAATCGCTTTCCCCTCTTCCCTGGGAACTCAATGCAATGGAGACCATTTCTTCCTAAGGAGGGAGGATTGATCCAGGTGGATATCGGTGGCCACCCACCTTCTCCAACTGGCTCAAAACAGGTTTCTGGCAATTTTGGCAATTTACTATTTTTAGCAGTTTTTAACTTCCGAGGCCATTTTGAGGCCCTAAACGATGTTTTTTGAGAAAACGGGGAGCAACATGGATCATAGATTGTGTTGCTCACCCAAAAGTTGTATTTCTTGGATAGATATTTCCAACGAGCTATCATGCGCCCCAAACAAAGATCGTATGCCAAAGTTACGCCCCTGGGAAGTTGACGTATCATTTACCCCCATCGGGGCCCGCAAACCTTTTGGATTTTCATCTTCCGGGGTTAGGGTTTTGGATTTTACTTATGTTAAAAGGGCCCTTAGAGCCTCATTGTAATAATCATCTTCTGGCGAATTCAAGTAGCCATCACATCTCTTCTCAGAGATAAGCTACCACCATTCTAGTGAGTCTTTCACTCTGTACTTTTACAATCTCTGTACATTTATTTCATTAATAGAAATCGTGTATTACTGTATATCTGTGACTCTTGTTATATTTCCGCTATATATTTGTTATATTGTTGCCTCTCTTACAATATCTTTGAATATTTCTGTGTTATATCTCTGCTCTCATTTCGTGCCGAAAATAACCCGGATCAGCTCGGTTGTAGCTATGTTGGACACAGGGAAGACTCTCATCCCATGTGCGAGGGTGCTTGGAATTGTACATGTGCAGGATATGTACGATCATTCGATTGACGACCTAAGTTTGGCCATCGGTCTGGGGATGGAAGGAAGTGGATTTGGTGAGCTCGGTATCCAGCAGTGACCAGAGGCTCGACTAGAATGTGTTGACCAACCGACTGTCTCGATATGAGACAATGGTTTGTGGGATCCCAAAGTGTACCCATATGCATTCAAAGAAGATCTTGGCAGTGGCCTCTACAGTGATTTTCTTCTTGCAGGCGGCCATAATCGCCATCTTGGAAAAGCGATCAAGAACAACAAAAACAAAGTCATTTCCCCTATAGGTGGACAGGAGGCCTGACATCTAGTCCATTGAGATGGATTCCCACGGATTGTCAGGAGTAGGAAGAGGGGTGTATAGGCCTTATTTCTCAGTGGTCGGTTTGGCAATAGTGCAGGTGGTGCAAGACTTGATATATTTTCCGACATCCTGTCGAATTTTTGGCCAGTGGAAATGCTTTTGCAGCACTACCACTGTCTTTTCGACACCAAAGTGTCCCTCTGCCACCCGACTATAGTGAGCTTCCCAAATCAACTTCGCGCACTCGCTTGATGGAACATAGAGATGGCCCAGACGACACAACAAGTCATCCTAAAGATGGAAATTAGCGACCACTGATTCTGATACCAACATTTGGTAGGTGGTGGAGAAGTTAGGGTATGTCTCATAGAGGTGGGGCCATCCGGAGGTCTCATGGCCGCAAGAGTCTAGCACCGTGGTGAGTGTCGCGACTGGAGGTCGGCTGAGGCAATCAACAACTTGGTTGGTACTTCATGTTTTATCCTTGATGTTGAGGTGGAACTATTGTAAGTATGTGGACCGATTCTGATGGCAGTCATTCTACAACTTGGCTTGGGTCTGCATGAAAAGTAGGTTCTTGTGATCAGTGTGGATGATTGTCTCCTTCCCTAGAATGTAATGTCTCCAATGGCGGCAGTATTGCACAATGGAGTACATTTCTTTGTCGTAAGTAGGGTACTTACGGACAACATCTGATATTGTCTCACTATGATACGCCACGGGGTGGTCGTGTTGAGTGAGAACGACGCCCACAACATACTCTAAAGCATTTGTTTCGATTTCAAAGGGATGTTGCATGTCCGGTAATGAAAGTATTGGGGCTAAGCACAAACGTTGCTTCAAGTCATCGAAGGCTTGTTGTTGGGATAGGCCCCACACAAATTTTGCATTACCACCACCCCTGGTTACTTGGCTAAGGGCCCATGCGATATGAGAGAATCCCAACACGAACCTGTGATAGAAATTGGTGAGGCCCAAGAAGTTCTGAAGATCAGTGAGTGTGGTTTGGGCTGGCCAGTCACGAATGACCTGGATCTTGGTTGGATCCACATGCATGCCCTTTTGATCAATGATGTCGCCTAAGTAATGGACCCTATCCATGCCAAAGGATCATTTTCCCAAGTTTGCATATAGTTTGTGTTGCCGCAGGGTGTGCAGAACCTAATGAATATGCTTCAAGTGTTCCGCCCAAGTCTTGTTATAGATGAGGATGTCATCCATATACACCACTACAAAAGTATTGGTGAAAGATCGCAGTATATCGTCCATCATCCTCATAAAAGTTGTTGGAGCATTTGTCAAACAAAAGGGCATGAGCAACCATTCAAAAAGACCTTCTTTTGACTTGTACATTGATTTGTACCTTGATTTGTACAAATCAAGCAACATTTTGAAAGGATCTCATGTCCCGTCATATTTATTTTATCCTGCCATGAGAGGTCATTTGGGCGTGCGAGAGATTTTGACCTCATGAGAAACAAGCTCGAGACCCAATTCTATGTACCTTGACCTCGTTGAGGACATGCATTAAGACAATAAGGAGCAGACCGCTCTGATACCACTGATCCTGATTTTATGAGAAGAACAAAATGAATATAGATTATTAAAGTATGCTTAACACAAAGTACAGAGATACAGTAAAATTGGTTTTCTATTCAATAAGGAAATAAGTTGAAACCATAAAATGCAGCAGAAAACAAGCTTGCTAGAATGGTTGTGGCTTATCTCTGAGAAGAGATGCGACGACTATGCTCATTCACAAGAATATGATTACAATGAGGCTCTGAAGGCCCTTTTTACAATAAACAAGAATTTCAAAAAACCTAGACATCCAAGAACCTAACCCTTGGAGATGAAGCCCTAAAAGTCATGTGGGCCCCATTTTGGTAAGTTAGTACATCAACTTCCCAGGGTCGTAACTTTTGCATACAATCTTTGTTTTAGGCGTAGGAGAACCCATTGGAAAGGTCTATCTAAGGACTAAACATTTTAGACTATGGTGAGCCATAAAAACATTGTTTAGGGCCTCTAAACAGCCCCGCAAATCAGGGACCCAAAAACTAGGAAAAAACTGCCAAAATGAACCAGTTGGAATAAGTGGGAGGTGTTGGGTATGTGTTATATTCTGCATCGGGACCGCATTTTTTCTGCCTCGGGATCACATTATATTTAGGCGGTTTTTCAGCACATGGTTTCTTTGCCTATGGTTTTCTATTTCCAGTTAAGGAATTAAGGTTTTGGACTAATCCAGGTCATTGGGTTAGGGTTTTGGATGTCGTTGGCTCCTATATGTATTTTGTATTGTAAACATTGTAACATGACGAATAATATAGAATATGTTGGTTTTCCCGGTTTGGGTTTCCAAGTGAAAAATCTCTGTGTAATGTTTGTATTTTCCATTGTATCTTTTATGTTCCTTTACTGAATATATGTTTGCAGTAGATATTGTACAAGGTTAAAATATACAGGAGGCCATCGACATCCATATGGATCAATCCTCCCCCCTTAGGAAGAAATTGTCTCCATTGCATTGAGTTCCCCCATCAAATGAGGAAATTTCTTTTGAATTTGGCCCTGGGTGAACCACTTGCCTTGGTGTAGGACCTGCCCTGCTTTGACAACTCGATAAAGTTAGATCCTTTGTTGTCGGGTGCCCTTGATATGTGTGTCCACAATCTGATCATTGGATTCTTGTTGCATGCAGTCGGATTTGAGCTCTGTTGGTGTCAATTGCTCTGGTATCTCTAAGGTGTCCAATAATGGTCGGAAATATGGTCGAAGGAGAGCCATGTTGAAGACTGGGTGTAGGCCAAGGTAAGGGGGAATATTGAGCGCAAAAGCATTGTCACCCACAGCCTTGGTGATGATGTATGGCCCATACCGGAGTGGGCGAAGCTTCCGATGGGGCCCTGTAAGGCGTTATTTCTACAAGGGCAACCAAACTTTTTCGCCCACCTGAAACTTATGTGGCAGCCGGTGTTGATCATAGCACTGCTGGTACTTGGCATTGGGCTTCTGTAAAATATCCTGAACCTGTTGGTGGATGTGATGGATCCACTGAATGAACCGGGTGGATTTGTCATCTTCTAGTGGAGCAGGAGACGAGTCGGTCGAGGTGTTCGCTAGGGGTAGTGAAACATCCATGGGGCCCAATGGTTGGAATCCCAACCCCACATGAAAGGAGTTGTGGCTAGTTGAGCTATGGAGGGCTCAGTTGTAGCTATGTTGGACATAGGGAAAACTCTCATCCCATGTGTGTGGGTGCTTCAAATTGTACATGTGCATGATATGTACGATCATTCGATTGACGACCTCAGTTTGGCCATCTTTCTAGAGGTGGAAGGCAATTTATTTGGTGATCGTGGTATCCAAGAGTGACCAGAGGCTCGACCAGAATGTGTGTAGGAACCAACTATCTCGATCTGAGATAATGGTTTGTGGGATCCCAAAGTGTATCCAGACGCGTTCAAAGAAGAGCTTGGCAATGGCCTCTGCAGTGATGTTCTTCTTGCAGGCGGCCATAATCGCCATCTTGGAAAAGTGATCAACGACCACAAAACACAGTCATTTCCCCTCTTGGTGGACGGGAGGCCTAACATGTAGTCCATTTAGATGGATTCCCACGGCTTGTCGGGAGTTGGAAGAGGGGTGTACAGTTCCTATTTCTTAGTGGTCAGTTTGGCAATAGCGCAGGCAATGCAAGACCTAATATACTTTTCGACATCCTGTCGAAGTTTTGTCTAGTAGAAATGTTTTTGCAGCACTGCCACTGTCTTTTCAATGCCAAAGTGTCCTACCACCCGACTATAGTGAGCTTCCCAAATCATCTTCACGCGCTCACTTGATGGAACATAGAGATGCCTTAGACGACACAACAACCCATCCTAAATATGGAAATTAGCGACCACTGATTTTGCTCACGGCATTTGATAGGAGGTGGAGAAGTCAGGGTCTGTCTCATAGAAGTGGGGCCATTCGAAGGTCTCATGGTCGCAAGAGTCTAACACCATGGTGAGTGTCGCAACTAGAGGTCGGCTGAGGCAATCAACAACTTGGTTGGTACTTCCTATTTTATACTTGATGTTGAGGTGGAACTGTTGTAAGTATGTGGACAAATTCTGATGGCGGTCATTCTGCAACTTGGCTTGGGTCTGCATGAACTGTAGTTGCTAGTGATCAGGGTGGATGACTGTCTCCTTCCCCAGAATGTAATGTCTCCATTGGCGACAGGCTTGCACAATGGAGTACATTTCTTTCTCGTAAGTAGGGTACTTATGGACAACATCTGATAGTGTCTCACTATGATACGCCATGGGGTAGTTGTGTTGAGTGAGAACGATGCCCACAACATAGTCTGAAGCATCTGTCTCGATCTCAAAGGGATGTTGCAGGTCCAGTAATGAAAATATTGGGGATGAGCATAAACATTGTTTCAATTCATCGAAGGCTTGTTGTTGGGATAGACCCCACACAAATTTTTCCTTACCACCACCCCTAGTTACTTGGTTGAGGGCCCGTGCGATATGAGAGAATCCCAACACGAACCTGCAATAGAAATTGGCGAGGCCCAAGAAGTGTTGAAGTTGAGTGAGTGTGGTTGGGGCTGGTCAGTCACGGATGACCTAGATCTTGGTTGGATCCACATACACACCATACTAATCAATGATGTAGCCTAAGTAATGGACCCTATCCATGCCGAGGGAGCATTTTCCCAAGTTTGCATATAGTTTGTGATGTCGCAGGGTGTGCAAAACCTGATGAATATGCTACAAGTGTTCCGCCCAAGTCTTGTTGTATATGAGTATGTCATCCAGATATCACCCAGGATGTCATCGCAGGATATCGTCCATCATCCTCATAAAAGTTATTGGAGCATCTATCAAACCAAAGGGCATAACCAACCATTCAAAAAGAGCTTCTTTTGACTTGAAGGCGGTCTTCCATACATTTGTATGTTCTATTTGGACCTGGTGGTAGCCAGACTTCAGATCAATCTTACTGAAGTATTTGGCCCCTTTGAGCTGATCAAGAAGGTCATCGATTTGAGGAATTGGGTACAAGTTCTGGAATGTGATTTTATTCAAGGCCCAGTAATCAATGCAAAGTCGCCAGGTCTCGTCTTTATTCTGCACTAGTTAGATTGGGCTCCCACAAGGCGATGAGTTGGGACGTATGTGCCCCTTGTGGAGAAGTTCTTGGATCTACCTCTTGATCTCCTTGTTTTCTAACAGAGAGTGACGGTAGACCGGCCCATTGGGTAGCGGTGCGCCTGGGGTCAGATCGATGGGATGCTTCACTTGACAGTGCAAAGGTACCCCGGTAGGAGACGAGAAGATATTTGAGTATTCTTCCACGACATTATCCACTTGCTTATGTTGTGTGGAGAGATTGTCCAGGGAGGCCCTGGATGTGGCTGCAATCTTTCGCTTACTCTGATATTGAATAAAGAAGAAGACAAATTTGTCAGTTTGAGAGATGACCTTCCTGCATTGCTTGGCAGAGATCAAGGAAATAGCACTAAGAGGGACTGCCTCAGGTATCTTGTACAATTTCATGTTCAGTAATAATAACACTATGAGGCATAGACCCATATACAACATGACATTTCCATAAATAAGTTTGGCCCAAAATAGCTTTACAAACTTAGAGAGGAGCAACATCACACAATACCTCATCTTTTAAGGGCTTGATGTCATATGACAGTCGACATTATTGGCTGACGCGGAGATTGCTTTTTTGGCGAAGCCATCCAATAGTGTAGGGTTGCGGATACGTCGTTGTCGGCAAGGACAAAAGATTGACGACCTTTGCTGAGATGAGGTTCTTCTAGCTATCTCTATCAACGATGAAGTGCAACAGGGTGCCTTTTACCCACATCTGGGAATGGAAAAGGCGCTTGCCTTCTTCTGGCTCATCTGGTTCACTAGGATGGAGTTTGGTGGTAGCAACGTTAGCATTGGGTTCCGTGTCAATTATATGTCTTCCCCTTTCTGGTTCCAACTCAGATTCAGAACCCACATATGATTCAAATGCTTTCACTTCGACCACCAATGGCTTTTGTGAGCGACAATCAGCAGTGTTATGCCAAGGGCTCTTATGGAAGTCGCACCACTTCCCGGTATCATTCTTTGTCTTTTTGGTGTCCTTCTTTGCTTGTGGCTTGGACTGGTTGTCCTGATACTGTCCATCTTTTCTTTTTCCTTTGTTCTGTAGGTTAGGGCTGCCCTTTCCTGGTTTTTTCTATGAGGGGTTCCCAGGCCCAAATTGTCGCATCTTTTGTTTGAGCTTCTGCTCGATTTTGACGGCATATCGATGGGCCGCGCCCAAGGACGAGATGTCTAGAAATTCCATTTCGCTCTGGATGTATCTATGTAGAGCACCGCGATACTTGAGCACTAGATGTTTCTCTGAATCTTTGATACCCAGCTTGGTGCCCAGGGTATGGAAGATATTTATGAAATTTGGCACTGTTTGGTCTGTTTCTTGCCACAATGTGGTCCATTTGGTATACAAGTCCTCATAACTTCCGACAGGGTTGTATTTTTCCTTAATAGCGTCCCTAAAGGATTCCTAGGTTGTCGCGATTGTAAATAATGAGGGTTACTCTATTTCCTTTTGCTCACAGAAAGTTTCCCACCAATCTTTGACATGGGGAATAGCTTTGAGGAGCACAAAAGTAATTTTTTGTATATTTGAAAATTTATGGACAGAAAAATACCCTTATAGTAGATTCAACCACTTGTCTACAACATCTGTGTCTATCTGACCTTCAAATATAAAAATATCGAAGTTGATTTGTACCTTTAAGGGGGAGGCACCTCCGCTCGAGGAAGATGCATCGCCTATTGGTAGTCGTCAAAGGATTGGCACGATACTATCCATCATCTCGTTCCTTTGTTGCGTGAGGGCTTCCTCAAGCAAAATTTTGAAAGGATCTCCTATCCTGTCATATTTATTTTCTCCTGCCATGAGTGGTTGTTTGGGCATGCGAGAGCTTTTGTCCTCAAGAGAAATAAGCTCGAGACCCAATTCTTTGTACCCTGACATCCTCGGGGACATGCATTAAGACGACAAGGAGCAGACCGCTCTGATACCACTGATCCGGATTTTATGAGAAGAACGAAATGAATACAGATTATTAAAATATGTTTAACACAAACTAACATAGATACAGTAAAACTGGTTTTCTATTCAATATGGAAATAAGTTGAAACTATAAAATGCAGCGGAAAATAATCTTGCTAGAATGGTGGTGACTTATTTCTAAGAAGAGATGTGACGACTGCGCTCATTCGCAAGAAGATGATTACAATGAGGCTCTGAAGGCCCTTTTTACAATAAACAAGAATGACAAAAACACTAGACATCCAAAAACCTAACCCCAGGAGATGAAGCACCAAAAGTCATGTGGGCCCCGTTTGGGTAAGTTAGTACATCAACTTCTCAGGGTTGTAACTTTTGCATATGATCTCCATTTTAGTCGCACGAGAGCCCGTTAGTTCTTGTGTGAAGCAATCTGGAGGTCTAGAGGGACTTCAGATGCGAATAAGTTGGTTGAGTTCCACACTACCTTGAGAGGTTGCGCTCTCAAATGCTACATGAAGGTTATTGAGGCAGGAGTGTCAGGAACGCAAGGTCAAATGTTCAAACTTGACCAGGTACGGACAAGGTTCATAGCGGAGTTTAAGCTACCTCAGTCTGAACAACAAGCTATGTTTGAGTTGCGCGAGATTCAGCAAAGGGAAGGCGAATCAGCTTGGGAGTATATCTAGAAGTTTAAAAATGCTATAGGCAGGTTAGCGCATCCAATTCATGAAGAACACCAAAGAGAATGGTATATTAAAGGATTTCTACCCATGACACAAATTTTGTTAATGCAGTAGCGGATAGCCACTTTGACAGATGCCTTGGAACAATCAATGAAGATTGAAGACATGGTAGGATATTCGGGGAGCCTGAGAATGACCAAACCCCCAACAGATGCAAATCTGATGCAACTACAAGGACAAATATCAGCGCTTACAGAAAAGATTCAAGAATTGACGATACCTAGACTGGGACAACCGCAGGTATGGTGTACCGGATGTTACACAGAAGGACATCTGGTAAACAAATGTCCACGAATAAGGGGAATGAGACCTCCTCAGAATCCAATGGGACCCTCACAAGGACCCATGGGAGTATTTGCGCAAGTATCTGCGAACTTACCATTCCATAACCCCACCCCATACCATGCTTTCCTAGGTAGCCAAGCAGCACCAGCAGTTGAGTATTGTGAGATTTGTCGAATTCATGGGCATGGGTCGAGACAATGCCCCATTATTCAGAAGTATTCAACAGTACCAAATATTGCACACTGTGATTTTTGCGCATCTACCACACATACTACTAATCACTGTAGAGTGTTGGATGCACTTGCGGATAGGTTGGATTGAACAACATTCAGGGTGAATGAAACCCCTCAGGGATCGAGAAGAGGTCGAGGAGGTGGACCCGGAGGAGACTTCAAATGAGGAAGAACCGTGGGAAGAGGACCAAGCAGATGTTACAACTGTGATGAGAAAGGCCATATGGATAGAGACTTTCCTCATCTGAGGCAACCATGGTGCTCTCACTACAGAACCAATGGGCACGCAACTAAAGACTGTCCAGAACTAATTGCAAAATGGGAAGATCGGGTACATCAATGAGGAACTAACCTCATCAGTTCATATATCAAGAGAGTTATTAGAGGACAACTTCCCAACCTTAATATCGTCACTTGAGGAGAAGCAAAGATTGGAGATGATGTTGACAATTTACATCAGATCCAGAGGGCAGCACCTAAGGAAAACAGGTATGATCCTCTGAAACAAAAGTTGTTGTTTAAAAATTCCATAGAAGTATTTCAAAATATCCCTAACCCAGAGGTGCAAGAGAACCCCCTCAGCCTATGGTTTACTCTAAGATTACGCAAGTCTTTATTTCACCCCCTGCACCCAGAAACCCTGTAGCCTCAATGAGACAACCTGGGCAACCACAAAATGTATTCAACCTTTGGTTTCAGTTATTTTCTAATATTCTTGGGAATGACTAGTTAACAGAAAAGTTGTGCAATTTACTTTACCTAGTTCTAAGGAATGAAGAACCTACAGAAGCAAGAATAAGGACTAATATTCTTGAAAAGAGTACTTAGAGAGTGCAGAGAAAGAAAGTATGAACTGGAAAAGAGTTTAGACTAGTATCCCAGCTAGACGAATTTGAGATTAAGGATGTTATGTTAGATCTAGGATCTTATGTTAACATACTGCCTAAAAATACTTAGGAACCCTTAGGAAAACCCCAGTTGACATATTCCCCAATTCAACTAAGAATGGTCAACCAATATTTTATTTTCCCAATAGGAAGACCGGAGAATGTGGAAATAGATGTTGCGAGAGCGAAGACTGTAGCTTACTTTGAGGTGATTGAGATTATGGAGGAATAAGGGCCCTTATCCTGTCCTACTTGGAATTGATTGGGCCTATGACAAATATGCGGTCATCGACCTAAATAAAGACACTATGACATTTAAGGTAGATGGAATCAAGGTAGTTCAACCCTTGGACCCGTACATATGTCCCAGATATACGTAGCCAATGGATAACAATATGGAGGGAGAAGACTTGGATCAATTGTACACTGTAACAGCAGGAACAAGAGAAGTTTACATAAATCCTAATTCTTATGGATCGATAAGTTGGAGGAGTATACAGTCAGCGGATCAAGATTTAGAACTGGCATTTCACAGTTGGCAGCAAGGCTCATACGAAAGATTCTCAAGGAGATGTGCAACTGTCAAGGCAACTATATGGGTTGGAATTGAGGTCAGAGAACACCCAATATATGATGGTACCTCACGACTTGACAATTTTCTGCTCAACATGGAAGAAAAAGTAGTAGAGGATCAAAGGATCTCAATACTGGATTTAGCCCTCCAGGACACCCCTACCAAATGGTGGGCCAATAAAAAAGACTTACTTAAAAATTTGGACGATGTGAAGCAAGTTATCAAATATAGATTTTAGGATAAGGAGCAGCTGGAATCAGAGATGCAGATGGATTTCCAAGTTGCACAACCGTTCAATGGAGATTCTGATCCTAAAGCACATATTGAACAGTGTGTGACACATTGGCAAGTTGCGGGAATACCATCTTGCTTCTGGGTTCAGGTATTTCCCCACTCACTAGATCCAATTTAGAAAACTTGGTTCATGCATGAAGAAACCAAAAGACAGACCAACGACTGGAAAACGTTGGTAGATCACTTTTGCAAGGACTTCTTGTTTACAAGTAAGTACCATGAGCTTGAAGTAGTCCTGCAAAGAATTAAAGAATTTCTTTTTACAGACAATAGTAATCAGAAATCAGACCTAACCTAGTGTTATGTGCAAAGCATAGCCGAGAACTTCAGACTAATCTTCACCTAAACTTGGACAGGAAATATATAGAATGTTATAAGATTGAGAACGATTTGGAAAGCCCAGATGATTTAGAAGAATTAAGAAACTTAGCCATTAAAGAAACAAAAGGGAACAGAGAAATCCATAACATTATACCTAGTCGGACTGATAGTTCTTATAATCACCCATTGCAGTTGTGCAAAGTCAATATAGGGGCCACAGAGCAACCTAAAATAACTATGGTGGGATATTACTGGGATGTGCAAACTAGTCAGGAAATATAGAGTTTGTTGTTGGAGTGTGAGGATTTGTTTCCAAAGACTTTTTAGAGTTAAAAGGGATCAAAGGAATTATGGGAGAAATGAAAATTGAATTAAAACCAGGATCAAAACCTGTGAGGAATAGACCATACCGCCTTAACCCCAGAGTGAAAGAGAAGGTTAAGAGGGAAATATACAAGATGTTGGAAGCTCGACTTATTTTTTTAGTGGAAGAAGCAGAATGGGTCAGCCCAATAGTCATCCAGAGCAAGAAAGGCACAGAGGATATCAGGGTTTGTGTAGAGTATAGAAGCCTTAACTTTGTCTGTGTGCATGACCCTTTTCCAACACCTTTCACTGATGAGGTGCTAGAACAGGTTGCGGGGAAAGAATCTTACTCATTTACAGATGGATTTTCGGGGTATCACCAAGTAAGGATTGCTTAAGAGGACAAAAAGAAGACCACATTCTTAACATAATGGGGGTCATTTGCATACAACATGATTCCATTCGGCCTAAAGAAAACCCCTACAATTTTCTCCAGGATTGTAATAGAAGCTTTCCAAGAATTTATTCACAAGTTTATAGAAGTTTATATGGATGATTGGACGGTATATAGCCTGCTCAAGGAACATGTAGCGCTACTACGCCTGATGTTTGACAGATGTAGGGAATTGAAGATATTGTTGAACCTCAAAAAGTGTATCTTCTGTGTACCACATGGGAATTTGTTGGGCCACATAGTATGCCGAGAGGGAGTACTGGTAGACCGAGCCAAAGTTGTAGTTATTGTGAACATGCTTCCACCTACGAGTGCTAAGCAGTTGTGCTCCACGCTGGGACACACAAGGTACTACTGCAGGTTCATCAGAAGATATGCAAATATCACTGCACCGCTTGAAAATCTATTAAATAGGTTGAAGCGTTCCAATGGACCCCATAATATGATAAAGCATTTGAGACCCTAAAAGAGAATCTTAGCACAACACCTATTCTGATATTTCCAAATTGGGAAAATGAATTTCACGTCCATGTAGATGCTTCAGGCATTTCCTTAGGAGTTATCTTAGCACAACCAGGAGATGGAGCCATGGATCATCCTATCTATTTTACGAGCAGGAAATTATCGCAAGGTGATGGCAACTATACAACGACAGAAAGGGAGGGTTTAGCTATGATTTATTCTTTGCAGAAGTTTGGACATTATTTGTTAGGTTCTCATTTAATTTCTTTATTGATCATTCTGCATTAAATTATCTAGTTAACAAACCTGTGTTGGAAGGGAGAATCTGTAGATGGTTTCTATTATTTCAGGAATTTTATTTCGAAGTGATCATTAAGCTTGGAAGATTCAACGTAGGACCTGATCACCTGTCTATATTAGAGTCAGGTGAAAGTAGCGGAGCAGTTGATTATCAACTCCCAGATGCAGACCTATTCCGAGTTAAGGCCATACAAAAATACCTGGAAGACATAGCAGTATTCTTAAGTATAGGAGCCTACCCAGAAACATATTCTGCAACCCAAAAACGTTGTATGGTGGTTACAGCAGCGGACTATCAATTGATTGCAGGTCAATTGTATAAATTGGGACTAGATAGTATCCTCAGGCAATGTGTCTTGGATCATGAAAGATAGGATATACTGTGGGAGTGCCACAGTGGAGTTGCGGGAGGTCATGTGGGAGGAAAGGCCACTGTGCAGAAAGTTCTTCAAGCTGGACTATGGTGGACCACGCACTTAAAGGATGCAAAGGTATATGCTACATCATGCGATGTTTGTCAAAGAGTGGGTAAACCATCACGGCGAGATGAATTTCCACTTCAACCAGTTCGAGCCATACAAGCATTTGAGAAGTGAGCGGATAACTTCATTGGGCCGATCAACCCCATAGCTAAGCATTCAAAGGATAGGTACATTATTACTGCAACTGACTACCTTACACGTTGGGCTGAGGCAGTAGTTGTTTAGGATTGTTCAACCGATATTGCTGCTAGGTTCATTTTTGAAAATATTATCACTCGATTTGGATTTTGTAGGAGCCTAATCAGGGAGCTCATTTTATCAATAATACCATAGCAAATATTACAACAGAGTTCTTGATCTAACATCATAAAAGTAGCCCCTACCACCCGCAAGCCAATGGAACAGTAGAAGCGTTCAACAAGATTTCGGAGAGAGGGTTAACGAAGGTTTTTTCCGCAAACAAGGAAGATTGGGATGACAGAGTTCTAGCAGTACTATGGGCTTACAGGACAACCACAAAGAAATTCCACAAGTTCACTCCATTTCAGCTAGTTTATGGGAAAGAGGTTGTGGTGCCTACAAAATTCATTTCAAGTTTGTACATTGCACAGATCACACACATGTCGAAGGAAGAATCAGTTGTGCATAGACTCATGGAGTTACAACAACTTGAAGAGACAAGGTTTTTAGGAGACTTCTATCAGTCAGTTAAGAAAGCAAGGCAAAAATCTTGGCATGACGAACACATTAAGACCAAAATATTTGCGCAAGGAGACAAGGTCCTACTCTATGATAGTCGGTACCAGAAGCATCCAGGCAAGTTGCACATGCATTGGTTGGGACCATTTATAGTTGTAGAGATCCGACCTTCTGGAGTAGTCAGGCTTGCGGAAATGGATGGTATGTTGTGGCTAGGATGGGTGAATGGCGCTCACCTAAAACCTTATATGTCTCAGAACTAAGCTTAAGGACTTTTTCTCTATTCCGAAGGAGCATGTATAGTAGTTAGAATTCAGTTTTTCTGCAATTTCTGTAAATTCAATTAATAAAGTCGATGTGTGCAATGTTGCGCCGCGATATGTAGTTCATTTTTTTTTTTTGTCTAAGTGTTGTTTGATGCAGAACTTCTTGCTCAACAGCGTAGGATCAGAAGCGTCAAGAATCCATTAATGACAGTCATTAATATGACGGGGACCCCTTTGTGGTCAAAGGGAGAGCGAATCCAAACGCAATCTGAGTCCATGTGCCAGATGAACCCAGTCCAGTCACAACCTTTATTACTATTACAGTACTCCGTCTGATTTCGGTTAAGCCATAATTCTGCGATACACGAAGCTGCCATCAGTATTTGCGTCGGGATTCTCATTTGTCAAATGGTAAGGTTTGAAATCGCCCACATCCCTATCCAACTTGCACAGTAAATGCCAGAATCTCCCAATAGGATTTACCTTGTTAATCAGTCTCGTCGAACAACTCAAATCCAAGTTGCATCCATACGGTAATGATGAACAACAATTATTATTGAATTATCCAGCTAAGACCGAGTAGAAGGCTCTGAGAACTCGTCGTAGAACGCATTGTGTCCTGAAAGCACTTAGTGATTTTTGAATTCTGCAGAGTGAGCAACCTTGTGTAATCTTGAGACCCGTAGTTGTGACCCCAATCCTCATGTCGCCGTAGAATTTTCTGATAATCTAGAACCCACAATCTAGACTACATGGTACCTTTTGTTGATAACCTGAGAAGGACCCTGGTTTGATCAATTCTGCGCCAATAGAGCCCAAAAAATAGAGGGTAAATATTTTGTAAGATGCAAGCACAAAAATGAATTTTTTTCCCAAATATGGAAACAACAGACAGAAAAAATTCCAAACCAATATTCATATGAATTTGTAGAACATAGATGAAAACCTATGTGTTGAATGATATAGACCAGGAAACCAACAGAGCAAGCGATTACTACACAATTGTAGGTAGTCTGCTATGGACACCACCCCTTATCTAGGCTATGATACTAGCAAGGAAAAGAAGCAACGCATAATACTCAGGCAAGAAGATTGCTAAACTAATATTTTACTAATGAGTTTTTTAATACATAGCAGCCCTTGGCACCCACAATTCCCTCCCACACAACACAACGAGGTCTACCTTCTCTGCTCAACAGTCCCTCAGAAGTATCCTCGAATTAGTATTATTCGGTGTCTACATGGCAAGATCTAGGTTGATCTCCCATAACTGCAACATAAATTTTCTTAGTTCTTGGGTTTTCCCAAAGCTCTCATGGCTTCATTTCATGGCTATTCTCTCACATGCTATGGTAGCCTTCCTTTTTAGCAAGAACTCTCATTTTTCCTCTTTTTCCCTCTTCCGCAAAATTATCCCCCTTTCTTATTCAAAATTCCTTCTTGTTGCATGAGTGAGATATGGCAAGAGAGTCCTATTTCAACTCTTCCTAGTTCCAAGAATGTAGGGGAGTCAACTTGCTAATTTTGAGGAAATGATGGCATAGGTCGAGGAATTTGTTTCCTCCACTCCTCTTAACTTATTTTAACTTGACAACTCATATTTTTGAATGAGTGAATGTTCAAGATAGCATAAGGTTGATGTCTTTTAGGCATAAATGATCCAGGTGGATATCGATGGCCACCCACCTTTTCCAAATGGCTCAAAATGGATTTCTGACAATTTTGACAATTTACTATTTTTAGCAGGTTTTAACTTTCGGGGCCATTTTGAGGGCCCAAATGAAGGTTTTTCGAGATAGAGCTATCACACACCTAAAAACGAGCTATCACACACCTAAAACGAAGATCGTATGCAAAAGTTATGACCCCGGGAAGTTGATATACTCACTTACCCAAACGGGCCCACATGAATTTTGGCGCTTCATCTCCCAGGGTTAGGTTTTTGGATGTCTAGGGTTTTTGGCATTCCCGCTTATTGTAAAAAGGCCTTCAAAGCCTCATTGTAATCATCTTCTTCCTAATGTGAGTAGCCGTCACATCTCTTCTCAGAGATAAGCTGCCACCATTCTAGCGAGTCTTTCACTCTGTATTTTTACAGTCTTTGTACATTTCTTTCATTGATAGAAATCGTGTATTACTGTATATCTGTGTTTATGGTTGCATCTCTGATAGATTTCTGTTATATTATTGAATATCTGCGATATCTCTGTGCATTTATTTATTATATCTCCGATCTCATTTCGTGTCGAAAATAATCTCGATCAGTGGTATCAAAGCAGGTTGCTCTTGATCATTTTTTTCAGTGCATGTCCCCGACGAGGTCCGAGTATAGCAAGTTGGGTCTCGAGCTTGTCTCTCTTGAATACAATCGCTCTCGCACACCCAAGAAA
>SNQJ01S0199830.1:5457-17033 GCA_010110895.2 Picea sitchensis | reverse complement strand
TATTAATTGAAAAGAAAAAATTAAATGTAATTGGATAGAGAAATAAACTATAAATTTCAGCTATTAAATATGTCATCATCCATGGAAGAAATAATGGGATTTTTCCATACAAAGTCAAAGGGCCATGAAAAGCTAAAAAAACATTGAATAGAGGACTTGTAGAAACATTCATTTAAGTTCCTATCTTGACATAAGTTAGCAATCATGGTTTTAGACTTTTGAATGACACATTTTTAATTTCATGATGGATTTACAACATCATTCTAGTTATTCCTTGACCTAAGAGGGGAGATCATTTTTAACAACTCTCTAGAGTGATACATATTTATGGATTGATCATTTTTAACAAACCTCTTTACCAAAAATGTGACACATATTCATAGATTCTTATCAAAAATGTGATACATATTCATGGATTCAGCCAAATAAATTCATTACCATTAATATCTTCTAGATAAAATTGAATCAATTTGTTTTTCTAATAATTGGTATGATTTGATTTATATAATGTTAATTTGTATATATGTAAATATTTATGAATGATTTTTGTTTAATGACATTGCATTTTGTATTATTTTATTTTTACTTTGTATATAATATTATATTGAATGGATTTAGCCAAATAAATTCATTACTAATAATATCCTCTAGCTAAAATTGAATCAATTTGTTTTTTTCTAATAATTGTTATGATTTGATTTATATAGTGTTAATTTGCATATATGTAAATATTTATGAATGATTTTTGTTTAGTGACATTGAATTTTGTATTACTTTATTTTTAGTTTGTATATTATATTATCCTGAATTGATATATGGTCATTTTATTATTAAGAATGAGATATAACATATATTAGAATTTATGGTATATTACAAAATGTACCATGCATATGCTTTATTCCAACAAAAAATCAACGGATATTGCAATTTCACATGCAATCGTGGAACAATTTTGCATGCAACTATTTTATGTAATGCCAGCACTAAAGCACCAGTAAAATCTCATAGAATAACATATATCGACCTCGACAGAGAGGGAAAATAACACAACTACATGTCAACTCTTGGATGCAGGGGCTCAACACCGCAAAGCACTCCAAAAAACAATAATAATCCAAAAAAAAACAAAAGCCCCAACCACCGCCGTTGGACCCCAACCCTGTAAGGCTGAAGCAAACAAAAGAAAACAGCAAGAACCAGACAGCGAGAAAGCAGGATCAGGATGAACTACACCCCCAAGGCCCCAAAGCATAAACCCGAGCCAAACAAACAGAACCAACAACCCACAGACCAACGAACCAACAAGAAGCACCGACCCAGTAAACAACATATGTATCTCCAACGATTACGAAACTGCAAACCAAGCACAGAAGGAACCAGAAACATACAAGGACCATGCCACCACAAATAACCAAACATTCTTACTTGCAGAATGCAAACACTGAACAAAGAAAATGAAACTATGGCATCGAAACTTACTCCAAAACGTTGAAATGTAGAACCACGGGTCAACTCACGAACGAAACAACAATAGGAAGGAACCAAGAAACCAGAAAGAAGAAGCAGTCACCAAACCAGTAAACAATGTATATAGATTCAACGATAATGAAATTGCAATGCAAATGTAGAAGAAGGATGAAACATACAATGGCTCTTCAGTTACTGTATGGAAAATTTCGAGGAAAAATGTACCCCGAGAAGTGTATTTACATAAACATTTAAGGTTGTCAGGCTGTCTAAGGACCTTGCAGTATGCAAACATTTAAGTTGTCAGGCCTGTTGGAGGACATCGCCTCATGTAAACTTTTTAGCTATTAGGCCTATTGAGGCATCTCGAAAAAAGTGTCAATATATTTCAACAAAAATACATCCGCCAAGGACGTTATAAACTTTGGAATTCGCAATCACTATAAAGCTTGGATATCAAAACATTTCGATATGCTTAGTACATATGAAAACTTACGAATATATTCAGCTAGCAAAAAATGCTAATACACACATTCGAACTAATGCTAGCATTAATCCACCTTCAAGCAATAGACAGGAAAAATATATGATTAAAAAAGACTGTATACGAGAAAAAGTTTGGATATGTTGCCATATAAAACATTGGGAATAGTGAAGCCGGAAATAACACCTCAAATCTCTTATATAATCAGATCAATACATATATGGTACTATTTATTCTATAAAAATATATGCTTTTAATTCCCTAGCTCCAACAATAGGTATTATGCAAATATTTCTGGTCAAAGGACAAACTAATATGTAGTCAACGACTTATCGATCGCTATAGTCCCTCTATGCCTACGACAGGGACTAATAAATTAACACATGGGAGGTCCTTTCAGCTCACTGCGACATGGATAAGGAAAAGAGAAAACAACTAAAGGTTTTTTGAAACCCTAAGTTGAAACACAATCAAACATCGGTCTGTACCCAACAATTCATTGTTGAGAAATGTCTCATGGAAAGTAGATTTCATTTCCTCTAAACTGAAAGCACTAGTATTATTAGTGGCTGAAACTTTTTCACAAGAGGGGCACACGGTGAAACTTTTTCCTGAAACAAACTTGTTACATTTGACTTATGTATAATAGAAAACTGCAAATAAAATAGTCCCCCAGTAGATCAAAAACTTTCTGCATGAGAAGATTGTCGAAATTAAAAAATTTCAAATACATCTAGTTTGTATCTTCTCCCCTCGATCTATTATGATACACTTGACTAAAAACCAAATTACACTTCCAAATAAATTATGTAATAGTCAATTCCAAAAACATTATTTCAAAACTTAATGTTTATATCTAAAATACAATGAAAGAATAAAGGGGATGGACTAACCTTGCTTGTATATTCTGGAACCACACTTCAACTAGTCGAGGGTGGAGATCCATCTACATGACCAAGGGTTACTTTCACTTTTTCAGAAGAAGAAGAACAAGTTACAACAACCCAAAAATCATGATAAGAGAAAAGACGAGCGAACCACAAATGAGAGAAGACTAAGTAGTAAGTAAATGACATGAATAGACTTACAAGTTTGGGGTACTTTTTTTTAATTAAGGTTTCTTCCAAAATAGAACATTGCTCCTTCAAGAGTCTCAGCTTCTTCTTGGTGCCGCCCTCTTCCTCTACATCGCTCAGTACCCTTGAGAAAACTTTGTTGTTCTCTGATTGCTTGGTAACAATCCACTTTCTCTTGAAGTCCATGGTGTGGCCACTCTATTTTATGATCGCGTTCATTACCCTTGATAAAAATATGTTATTCTTTGATTCCTTGGTAACAACCCACTTTCTCTTGAAGTCCATGGTGTAGCCACTCTCTTTGATGATGTGTTGGTAAAGAATCAGAAGGAGAGAATGCTCCATGCACCACTTGGTAAATAAGGGGAATCAACTGGTAAAGAAGGGGAAGAGGATGATGCTCCACTCACCCCACCCCGATAACAATAAGGGGAAGTGGACAAATCCTCACTCACCCCACCCTAGTAACAATAAAAGAATTAAACCTAGTAAAAAACTTTTAAACATAGTAAAAAACCTAAATATAAAGGATTTATTATGCTAATCATGTTAATCACTCTTTTTAATGACGAACAAACATGTTTTTTCATGCAAGGAAGTTAATAGTTGAAACCAAAGTCCTTCACCAAGGGAGCATATGAAATAGTGTCCATTAAAAACCCATGTGTGAATAAAAGCTCATTAAATTTGGCCATTTCCAATAGATATACGCTTATCCTCATAAATATGAAAAATAAATAAATGACTCTTAAAATTAAATACTTATTGTAAAACAACACTTACTATTAAACACCTCTAAATGATTGTTACTCTACCATTCCATTCTCATCACCTTTCCTCTACAATAATTTTTAACATTTTTAAACAATAATCTTCTTCTTTTATATATATATATGAACATTCTTATCTCAATTACAATTGCAGGCATCCAAAAATATGGAACAATAGCAAAGTGAACAGTTGGAATTGCATAAATGCCCAAATATGCAAGTGAGATAAAATCAAGCTTTAGTTTTATATTAATATTCTTACAATTAAACAACTCTTACCCAGGATCGTGTCTCTTCCTCCCTATTATAATCACCTTCATTTTCTGCACAATAAATTCTTACAATTAAACAACTCTTACCAAGGATCTCTTCCTCCCTATTATAATCACCTTCATTTTCTGCACAACAAATGTTAGCCAAAAGTTATAACACGTCGTGTGCATTAAAAATCTTATATAATCATTTAACCCATCACATATTTATTGAATCAAAAAAATTGGATGTGTTTACAGTTTTTTAAATATTACACATCATTTTTTTTATTTTTATTTTTTTTTTTTATTTTTTTTTTATTTTTTAATAAATAGTTTAAACGTTTTATGTTTTGTTTTTAAGTGATATTTGTTCAAAATCTAAAAAGAAATTGTTAGATCCACAAATTCTAATGATTATTATAAATAAAGTTTTTTAAGGGTTTTTTAACATGTTGAATTTATTTCTGTATTCAAAAATAAATTTTAAACAACAACAAATAGTAATTTCATACAAATTTATGTCGTCAACCTAAAACAATTAGTCAACTCCCATAATTTTATATCATTATTTTACCAAATTAATATTTCCCACCAATTTATATGTCCAACTATCATACCCAAACTCAGTACGGTAGGAAATCTTTTCAAAAGTGGACAATTATATATATTCGAGATATGGAGTTTGGGGAGTGTTTGTTCATTCAACAGTTCATTGTGGGATGATGCAGCCATACTTTTCAATAAGGGTAAGCGTGGCAAAACTAACTTCTCTAACATTTTAAATCCACTTGGCCTGCTGGAGCTTCTTATACCCAATTTCTTTAAATGAAACAAATACGTCAGTTTTAGAAACTTCAGATTTGGAAAAGGACTCCAAAGTCGAGAGCCCTGTGAGATGCTCGCAAAAATATAATGCTAGTGTTGAAAATTGCAAGTCCATTAGTTGGTAAATAGTGATAATGAATTTAAATATTATTAATTAATAGTTATCATATAACATTTAGAAATATGTTTTTGTTATGCCATAGCTTTTAAGATTATAAAATAAAATAAATTTTAAATTTTATCTTAATAAATTTTATATTATGTTTTAGTTTTTATATTTATAAAAAGTAATGAAGTGAATAAGAAATTAATAATATTAAAATATAATGATTTGAATAAAAATGTTTATTATTATTGGCTCTAATTTTTATTATGAATTTTTTTTATTATTAGTTCCTGTTTTTGACATGGACTATAGCAATCAATATTTCGTTAATTTTTATTAATTGGAATTTGATTAAAAAAAATTTAACTTTTTTCCAAAGTATAAAATATAACATTATAGATTGATTTTTTCTATTTTTAAAATTTATTTTAAACATTTTTCTGAAATGTGATTCGTTGAAAAAGTGAACTTCTTATTGCGGCGGCAAGGCTGAAGGATGTAAGGAAATAATTGAAATAACTTACCATATTTGGATGTATTGTCTCGCACGAAGGAGATCACTAACACGTAAGAGCATACTTAATACATTATACTGCAGATTCTTAAGTGCACCCAACACTCACACCTATTTGTTTATAAAGATTGGTTTGACTGTTATTTATTTTTAAGAGTGGTAACTAATGGCTGTTCTATATATATCTGTTTTGTTTTTGGACAGAAACAGTTTTTGTAAATCATTTTATTTTTATATAATTTGGAGATAATTTTTTTCGGGAAAAAAGATAAAGTTATATTACAAGTAATTGATATTATTATCCATAAACGAGAGATGGATTTATTTTTTCAATTTTTATTAAAACAAATTAATTTTAATTATATAAAAAGTTAATTTTTTTTATTATACATATTGATAAAATGGCAAAATCAACTACCCTATTATTACCAAGATAAAGACATTGTATTTTAAAAACAAATGTATATGTCATTATCCATGCTTCATCATTTCTACTTTCTCATTTCAAACAAATAATAGTAATTCTATGGAGTTTTAAGCTTTATCTTTAAAACCGATGAAATTGTAATTAGTACGAAGGTTCTTCTTTTTTTTCTTTAAAAAAAAAAAAAATTGTAGGAAGGTTCTTAGTTAACACCTAATTTTACTAGATAGTCTCTTGTGTAAATCCAAAGGGCAATTGTTCTATCACCATTCTCCACATATTTCGATTTTCACTTCATCCCTTTACCATATTGGGGTTTATATTATAGAGATGCATTAGGATACCCATATTTCCCTTAAAGGGAAAACATATTTCCCTAAATACATAAACCAAAAGAGTCAAAAGAATATCATAAGAAAAAATTATAGTCATTTACATGTGTTTTATACAAATACAACCATAATTTATTATCCTCATTTGAAGCTTTTTTCTTCAAATAAGTCTATGTATTTTGAAGCTCATTTAGTTGCAAGGGTTTTAACATTTTTTTTGGACACTGTGGAAGAGTTTGAGTTTTTATTGTTCTTTCATGGTTATTAGCTCTTTGTTTTCATTAAACATATACATAAAATAATTAAAATATGAAAGCAAAACCCCAAAATGTTTTCATTAAACCTATACATAAAATAAATAAAATATGAGAGCAACCCCCCCCCAAAAAAAGGGCAAACAACTAAATACATAAATAAAAATAAAGACTTTGTTTACCTTCCCTTTTAATGCTAAATGGAAGTATTTAAATAATGATTATTATTTTAGATTTGTTATAGTTTTAAATAATAATGGTTATCAATTTCTAAACCAATCTCTAAACTTGTCCTTCTAAACCTGCAAGAGGCAGGGGCTAAGCTGCCATGCAGCTCTTGTTTTTATACCTATTTATTTAGGCAAGTTGCATTTGATTTATATTCATTCAAGGCGGTCCTACATATGGGATGATCCTTTTTTGGATTCCAAAAGGGTTTTTTCCCTTTTAGAAAAACTAAAGATAATCAATATTGATTTTGTTTACTTTGGAAATTTGGAAAAGAAGGGTATTCCATGGGTAAATTGGCAAAGATTGGATATTCCAAAATGTTTAAGAGGGACGGGTCTCAAAGATATTTTATTATTTTCAAAAGTTTTGGTAGCCAATATCATTTAGAGACTAATCAAAGGGGAGGGGCTTATGGGTTCAAGATTTTCATCAAAAGTACATTGCTCCTAAGTTTATAGAGGAATCGCTCATAAGACCTCAATTTTTTTTACATAATGTTTCAGTGATGCAAAAAACTGTTGTATTGGCTTTTCCCTTAGTTGGCGAGGGTTTGGTTTGGAAAGTTGGGGATGTCACAAAGGTAAGATTGGGGAAGGATCTTTGGGGTTGGGAGTAGTGTGGATCACAAGCTTCTTGAGTTAATGATTCAAACCTTAAGGGATGTAGGTTTCTTTAAACTTTCTCAAATTATAGATTTAATTTTGACAAATATCTAAGGTTAAGAGTGTCTCTCAACTAATTATTTGGGTTTTAGAGGGGAAGATGCATAGGTCTAGTGTTTCTTGATTTCTTAGTTGAATTCAAGCCATGTAAGGATTCAAGAGAAAGAAGATTCATTGATATGGGTTAAAACTCCTTCAAGTGTTTATACTACATGAATCAATATGAGTGCTTCAAAAATCAAGAAACACTGCTATGGAAGCAAAAGAGACAATGATCCATCACCCATATTCCTTAGAATTGTTCATCATCCTTATTCGTCAATAATACCATTGTTGGACAAGAAGTCTTCAAGAAGTCCTAATATTCTCCATTGCTACAAAATGATGGTATGATAATGCATTTTATTTGCTTACTGGAGTCAAATAAAGTATCATTTTCTTATGTGGTTGACATTGAAGGCACGTCGCTTTTCTCATGACTTCATTCATGTAACCACTACTACTGAATCCAAAACTTTAGCCCACTCCTTTCCTTTGTAAAAACCTCCATAACCAACATCTTCTGATCCACCCATTCCTAACCCACTCAATAAAGTAACACAACCTGCTTACACCATTGAGTTGCTTAGCTATCCTATTTCCTCATCAAAGTAAGAAAATCAAATCTGATGGTGAAAACCTGTTTTAGGTGCCATTAGAGTGTGGAATGCTTGTAAACCAGTCTCTATCAAGCACTCCTCAGGCATAAAAAAAACTATGACAGTGAAAACCCTGTGTGCATAGTTGGGAAAATATTGTTTGAAAACTAGCTTGATAGCGAACAAGATTTGCAATAAATAAAAAAATAAAAGTATAATAAATTTCTTTTTGAGTTGTGCTCAATAAATATTTAAAGGAGTTCTTATGCTACCAATCCATCACAAGTGTTTCTTGCCACCTATGGGTCCTATTCTTGCTATGAGTTTTACATTTTACTACAAGTTTTACAAGATTCATAGTTTGCTACAAGTTTTGCAGAATCTTGTAGTTTGTTTCAAAATTTTATAACATGCCACGGGATTAAAAGTTTGCAGTATACTACAGGATAATCAAGAAATTGAAATTTGTACAGAACCTAGTAATTGCTACATGAATAATTAGTTGCAATGAAAATCTTATTTGCTACAGATTCAAGACTAATATTTATATTTACATCTTAAGGACCATATTATTTGTACATATACAAAGATTCTAGAGAAAAAAAAAAACACTCCCTCGTAATGAGAATTGGGTTCTAAATCAACATGATAAGATCTTACAAAACCACTTGAGAAAGGAGCTAATTATCTTTGGGTTTCTTATTTTTTAAAGTTTTCAAAAATTTTGTAAATACTTTACATTACAATTTCTTCTTCTTGATATCATCACATGCACATGAAGTTACACTTGATGAGTCCTTTAATTTGTTTAAAAGGTTGAGCATAAATAAGAAACAAGGCAGGAAATTAAAGAAACGTAGTATTGCTTCCACGAGTTAATTTGCAACAGTATGAAGATAAATAAGAAATGTATGATTTGGGAATAATTCACAAACAACAATATAAATACAAAATATAAAAGATGCAATATAAATACAAAATATAAAAGATGCAAGAAAGGTAAATACTAAATATAAAAAATGCAAGAAAGGTGGATGGCCCAATTTTAATTGAAAGAAGGAAAATAGACAACAAAATTATAGAATGTGTAACTAAAAGTGAAGATTAAAGAACATAAAGTGTAGAGAGCTCATATAATTAATGGACAAAGTTAAGAATTACTAGGCTAGTAGCAGAGAAACAATATGAGATTAAAAATATTTTTGATTTTGTCAAAATGTAGATAGATTCCTCGAGTGATGAACAAAATTTATTATGTGAATTGTACCTAATTAATTTCTTCTTTTTTTTCTTTTTTTTCATGTAGAAATTACTCGATATATATTAGGTATATATCATTTACAATCATAGAATCCAGACTAGCTCCTAGCAGTCATTACATAATCGTCCCGGAGACCCAGCCGGGTTTGACCTCTAGACCTCCTCCCAACTTTGGAGAAAGGTACTGTCTTACCAATCGCGCTGTCTCACGGAACTTAATTAATTTCTTCTTACAAGATGAGACTATATGAAAACCCAATCTTGATGTTGGGATGTGTAGATTAGAGTTTTTCTTCCTCTTTCATACTAAATTAGGTTAAATGGAAAGATGAATGGGATTTTATGCAAAAAATGAAATGGCTTCAAACTTGATTGTTAGAGGAAAAACCCCCGATACCAACAGTGATTATACAAAATTCATCAACAATTTTTGTCAGCTAATGACAAAACTAATATAATGAGGAAAAACCAAACATCACCCATTGCAAGACTAGAAATGCTATATTAGCTTCACATAATAGATGGTGTATAATTCTTTCTATCTTGCAGCACCAGGACCCCACAAGATATCCTATGTTCAACATAGCTTTGGCAAGGGAAAACCTTTATTTTGACTCTTTGAGAAGAAATGAAACCAAGTGGATAGGCCTACAATTTCAACATCCAATCATGTGGTGTTCTACTAAAGTCTGGGGGCCAATTCATTAATGGAATGAATTTGATGAGATAGTTTCTTAGGTTCAGGTTGAGAAATGCCTTGGATTTTATGAAGACGTGAAATTTGAGCATGTGCCTATAAATGGATCCATGTACATGATAGGATTCTTGAATATTTGTAAGGTGGTTGCATAGGGGACATGCAACATCCTCAATGTGGGGGAGATGCTGGGTTACAATTTCGGCATCGCTTTTGATTGATAATTAGTTACTTATCTTTCCTTTACCTTTTTAACAAAATAACCTTCATTGTCTCTTTATTCCACATTTTATATAGGGTTTATTCAATCAAGAGAAAATAAGGAAAATTGGATTGTTTTGTTAATAATTTCTTAATTTATGATAGCTGTTAAAAATGCCAAAAGGTTAATCACAAGTTATTTAATGATATATGTTTCAAGATGTTTCCAAATGTGTGGTAGCGATTGGAACCTCCAGCAGTGCAATAAGAAAATAAAAGAAGAAAGGTCGGGGATGTTCCACATCTTGAGAAGATGGTTAAGTATCCCCGAATGCCAAGTTAATAAGCAATGTCAGGTCAACTCAATGGATCAAGTTCAATATCCAAGAAAACAATATATTATAGCTAGCTAAGTTCCCAATGGAAAACAATGGCAAACATATGAGGAAACTCTAGGGTATAGGTTCCAAATGATCTGAAGATCCACCAACAAGACTTCAATAGCAACTTGAGCTTCAGATCATGTGTAGATCCACCAACGAGATTCCATATTTTAAGCAGCAGGTCATGGGTAGTTTCCGACAGTTAAATTTGTTTTAAATTACTAAGAGGTGTATTTCTATAGGCCACATATACAAATTCATTTTTCCAAGTGTCTCAAAGGCATTTTGGTAGCTACAACCCTTATGGTGACGATGATTGGTAAAAAATATTATATCACAACCATTCCACAATCCATTTCACCTTGGATAATAATTGCAAGAGTGTTTTTCTCAATCTAAAACACATTTGCCTATTTTCTAACATATCGTTATAGTAGCTATAGATAAAAAATAATTTTAATGCATCTTGTTGAGGGTTTTGTTAAAAAAACTATTGTATAAGAGAACCATTTACCTCTGCAAGAAGGGAATGCTTAGAGTAGATTATCCAATACATAATGGGTTAGTTTTCCAAATTGTAATAAAAAAATTGTTTTTAGTTAATGAAATACATTTCTAGATCTAGTTTTGACATGTATTTGATCTTGTAAGTTCTTTAGTTAATCTCTTGTAACTTATTCCAGAAAAATGGTCCACTTGTCTAGTTAGTGTAAACAATCTATAAACCAACACCTAGTAGCCAACACATGACTTAGTAAGAACAAAAATCAACACATGATTTAGTAAGAACAAAAATGTCCAAAAACATACCTACAATATATACATTTTATTAATAAAACTACCCTTTACATATAAACACAAATTTTACATATAAACATAAATTTATAAATTATCTATTATTATTGATTTTGATATATACCAAATCACAAGATCTATAGAAAGAAAATTATTGTCACTAAACAAACATATATACAAGTAAACAAGAGTATATATTCCAC
>SNQJ01S0199828.1:0-17034 GCA_010110895.2 Picea sitchensis | reverse complement strand
TCACTTACAATAATCTTTGGGCTTCCATGTAGATTTTGAACTGTCTCCATGAATGCGGTGGCAACTATATTGGCTTTGAAGGGATGAGAGAGTGCACAAAAGTGTGCATACTTGGTCATTCTATCAACAATCACCATGATGACACTCTTTCCTTCAGACTTCGGTAACCCTGCGATGAAATCCATGGAAACCTCCTCCCAACACTGACTTGGGATGGCCAATGGTTGTAAAAGACCCGGGGTCTTAATTATTTCCACCTTATTTTGTTGGCAAACCAAACATTTTGCCACAAACCTTTGAACGTCAGTTTTAAGGCCATCCCAAAAAAATTCCTTCTTGACCCTATGGTAGGTTTTCAAAAATCTTGAGTGCCCTCCTACCGAAGAAGTGTGCAATTCCAATAGTACCTTATGTTTGATTTGGGAGTTCTTACATAAATATAAGCAATCTTTGTACCATAGTGAATCGTTTTTCCATGTAAATGTATCTAATTCACCAAAATCTTGTTGTAACCTTTGAGTGAAAGTCCACATGTTTTCGTCATTCTTCCATTCATCCCTCGATTCTATTATCCAATCGGGTTGGATGATCGAGATAGCATAGAGAAAGGCCTCAACATCTTCATCATTTCTTGAGAGTGCATCTGCCACAACATTTTGCTTCCCTTTTTTATAGACGATTTCAAAATCATAACCCAATATCTTGGTCACCCATTTGTGTTGTTCTTCTGATTCCATTTCAAAATCATAACCAATATCTTGGTCACCCATTTGTGTTGTTCTTTCCTAAGATAAGGTCTGTTCCAAGAAGTCTTTAAGACTATCATGATCTATTTTGACCTTGAAGTGCCTACCCATATAGGTAGCATGCCATTTCTTCAATGCACATGTAGTATTGCCATCATTTCCCTTCTCACAAATGGGTTTGTGTAATTCATTCTCTTGAGTGGTCAATTCCTCAAAGCAGGCTTCTTGCATTGGGACAAGACCAATTCCATTTCCCGAGGCATCACATTCACAATAAAGGTTTTTGTGAATTCTGGAGTGGTCAACACAGGAGCTTTGCACACTTTAAGTTGTTCAAAAGATTTAGTTTCCTCTCGATACCATGAAGATGAATCCCTTCTTAGTTAGTGTTGTTAAAGGTGCTACTATTATTCCATAGTGTCTAACAAACTTGTGGTAATAACTTTGTCAAACCTAAAAATCCTTTAAGATTCTTCTTCAATGTTTGGGAATCGACAAGTCCATCATGGTCTTAATATTGTTGTGGTCTACCTTGACACCTTCTCCATGAGACAATAATATGACCCAAATACTCTACCTCCTTCACCCCAAAGAAACATTTGGATGGTTTGGTATAGTTGTTGCTCCTTTAGTAGTTGTAGTAATACTTGGCAACATTCGACACATGATCCTCCCAAGACTTGCTATAGATTAGTATATCATCAAAAGACACTAACACAAATTTTCAAGGAAGGTCTTGAAATGGAATTCATCAACCCTTGAATGTGGAAGGTGCATTTGTAAGGCCAAAAAGGCATGACCAAAAATTCATAATGGTATCATCATATGAGTTCGTAATGTTGTTTTTGGGACATCTCTTCCTTCATTCTAATCTGAGGATAGCTACCTTGAACGAGAGATCCAACTTTGCAGAAATAGACTTCTCCATGTAGTTCATCTAAAATTCATCAATCACAGGAATGGGAAACTTATTCATTAGTGATCTTGTTGATCTCTATAATCCGACAAATACTTACGAGCCATCTTTCTTGAGTACCATTACCACCCCATGCAGAGTAAGAACTTATTAGGTCTAATAATGTCACTTCTAGCATCAACCATACACGGGCCAATTTCACTCTTTTGGGCATAATGGTATCTCAGACGTCTCATGTTAGAGGAAAACTCCCATGAATTAGTGAATAGAATGATCATGATTTTGAGTGGGTGGAATACCTTTGGGGATATATATTCAAATAATTTGAATGCTTAACAATGATCCCTAGAGATCTAGGGGAATAGATATTTAGATGTTTGAACGTGATAGTGAGAAAATAATAATTTCACAAGACATCCTAATGAGAACTCTACAGAGTTCATACTTTTCTGGGGTCGTTTTAATTCCTGCTTTTTAAAAAAATGGTGCCACCGGTAGCACCCCTATTTTTAGGGTGGTTTTTGATATTTTAAATTTTTCATACATATTGTTTCCACTTTTATTTTTTAAATGCTTGTTTTTTCATTTATTTCCCAATTCTATTTATTTATTTATTACATTATTTTATTTTATCAACAATGTTTTAGTCATTTTCCATGCTTCAATCTTAAAATATTTTTACCATTTACATTTTTGAAAATACTTTTTTTCCTCTCCTTAATTAATTTAATTTATGGTTCCATACTTTAAATATAATGGAAAAAGAGAATTTCTAACACATTTACCTTTACTTAATAGATAGAAAATCATTGTAGTTAAATAACATATTTTCAAACATTTAGGAAAAAAATGTAATTGAATTTTTTTTTGATAAATTAAAACCAAAAAAAAACTAAGAAAAATAAAAGAATTGAAATTTAACCAAAAAAAAAAAAAAAAAAATTATATAATTACCAAATGAAGGAAAATCTTAAAAAATAAAATGGAAAAAAAAAACAAAACCAAAAATATATATAAATTAAGATGGAATGAGAAATTAAAAAAAAAACAATTATAGTTCAAAACTTTTAAAAAAAGGAAAAAACACACACAAAATAATATATATATATATATATATATATATATAAACAAACTAAAACACCTAAATTAAGAAAATTTTAATACAAAATTTAAAAACAAACAAACAAACAAACAACAAAACAAAACCCTAAAAAAAACATAAAATTATGAAAAAACATGTACCTATTAAATAAACTTACAATTACTCAAATTTTAAAAACTTAAATAAAATTTTATTAAATAAACGAAAATTAATTAGTAAATTTAAAAAAAAAACTAATAACATAATAAAAATTTTATTAAATAAACTAAAAATTAATTCAGAAAACTTAATAAAATTTTATTAACAAACTAAAATTAATTAAAATTTTAAAAAAAACTTAATAACATAATAATAATATTGAGCATAAAAATATTATTTTATTTTATATTTAAATTTATTTATTATTTTAATGGTTTCAGACTTTTAAATTGATTACACGCATTAAATTGATTACACGCATTGTCTGTAGCAGGGGCGATTGTATAAGGCTGTGGTCCCATGGCGCCGAAGGACCTTGGCCCCTGCCTGCGCCTGGGTTGAGGCGGAGTTCGGCATCGCCCAGTACGCCACTTACACCTTTGCTAGTACTCAACTATGAACAATTCGTTTTCTATGTTATATAATATACTCATCATTATAAATATATATAGTAATGGATTTCATTTGTCATCAAAATCATCAACTATCAATATTTGTATTTGCGTTGAGGAAATGAGAGTTTAAAAATAATATAATTTTTAAATAATTTTTTTTTTTTTTTTTTTTTATCATATATATATATTTATTTTTTTGTTTCTGTTAATTTTAAAGGGACCTGCTATAATGCTGGATTAACCCTGCGGGTTCTGGATCTAATTCTACTTTGCTCCACACCAACCCCTTAACATGTTGATTTTGTCCCCGCAGGTTTCAAACCGGGGACTTTAACATCACGTGAGTGGCTTTAACAACAAACTCCGCCAACGGACGCCCCACACCTCGAACATATATATATTATTTTAAAAAATAAAAAGTTAAAAACAATATAATTTTTAAACTCAAATTTAAAAAAAAAAAAAAAAACAATTTATATATAATATTAAAAAGTCAAACCCAATTTCTATATTTTATTAATGCCGTGAAAAGAAAAAATTATGTTACATTTTAAAATTTGAAAAATTGAAAAAGTTTTACAATTTAAAATAGCAAAATTAAAAAGATGATAAAATACGTTTGTTCTTTTTTATTTATAATGTTTACATTACCAACATACATATTTTTTGAAAACAAATAATAAATATTATATTAATTATCTAGTCATATCATAAATTTAAAATATATTTGTTTCATAATTTCGAAGAAGACATTAAAAATTTAAGAAATCTTTTTTATATCAATATAATATATAATATAACTATAGTTATATATATAACCATATTATATATATAGTTATAACTATATATAATATATAATATAGCTGTATAGATATAATGTTTTTTTAATTTGCAATTAATTTTCTGAAATTTTGAATTTTCCTAAATTTTCTAAAAACACATGAAAAATGTAAAATTTTCATAATATTTTTTTATTTTTATTTTTACTTTTTTATTTTTAAGTTTTAATGGATTTTTACTCATGTTTTCAAAAACAATATATATATATATATATATATATATTAATTCATTGAATATATATATATATATATATTTTTATGTTACCTCTTAATTTTTAATTTTTCTAAGTTTTAGTTTTTATCCATTTTTTAATGTTTTTCAAATTTGGGTTTTGATTATATATTTTAAATTTATTGTTTCTTGTATTATATTATGTTGGTGACTTTAGAGTGATAAACCATGATTTTAAAAGTATGCATTTAAGGGTTGATTTGATGATTTGTTTGCATAACAACACTTTTATCACCACCTTAAAAATGTGTCATTCTTAATACCCCAAATTTAAAATGGGTTCTATAATCCAAAGCAGTTCATATCAATTTGATGGTTGATTTTGAGGTTTTATTTTTAATGGTACCACTAATAGTAAAATAATATTTCAAAATATCTATAAATTCAACATTTTGAAAAAAAAACCTGTAACATCATTTTTTTATTTTAAGTGTCGACGAAGGTTTTTATGAGCCATTGTATGAGTTTTGAAGCACAAGTGTTTGAAAAAATGTTGTAATTTTGATCTGGTTAGAAAAATGGTGCTACTAGTAGCACCACCTTTGACTTGGGGCTGATTTTCATGTTTTTTGGGAAAATATGGGTATTTAAATGTGAGTTCTCGCTTTGAGGTCACACTCTCATTAAGTTGGTGCAACTAAGTGTTTTTCATCTTTGATGCCCATTTTTCTCTAATAATTTTGTCATGCCATTAGAGATTATCACCTTACTCGGCTTCCCTATGATACCTCTTAACCCAATTTCTTTTCCAAGGAAAAATTTCATGAAGCTCTTGAAAAATTAAAAGCCATTGTTCCTAATGATTGTAACCATTGATTCCTAGTACTCCACATCGCCACACTCACCCATGGTGGCAGAAATCATTGGACTATTCTATTACATATTCCCCCATAGTAAGATTGATCTTATTGCATTTCCTGAAAATTATAAAGTTCTTCCATCTGCAATCATTACTTGAAACTCATACTGGGATATACAAAGCAATTGAGAGCTTTGGCTAATTTATAGGAATGAAATTATGAGTACCACTGTAATAAATTAGGACTACATTACCTTTTTTTCTTTGATATATCCTCTCATCTGAGGGGTTTGAGGAGTGCTGACTCAGCATTACACGAGCATCGTGGGAGTCAACTCTTCAAGAAATTGCTTCTACATGCTTTTCATCTTGAGATGGTTTTGTTCTTGTTCTTGTTCTCAAGCCCTTCTTCCTCTTCACAAATCTATGTAGAATAATTTCTATTCTCACCCACACTTTTGTCCCTCACTGTACTTGTTGTCATAATTAAAGAATAAACATTTTTCTTTTTTTCCGCTGAGAGGTGCCCAAACTTCAGGTTGAGGGGTGTTTTAGAAGAAGGAGCATTGCCTCTCTATAGATGTTAAGAGTGTTCCTTCTAGTAGCCATTTATACTTCTTTTAATACTTGCCACCCTAAATGTGGTATTCTAAGATTTGGGTTCCCAAAGGCTTAACTCTATGTTGAATGTTATCCCTTAAAGTTCCTATGAATGCTACTCTCAATCAAGGGATCATATGGAATATGTGTTACCTTTTATCCCAATCTTTGGAAGTTCTCAATGTGTCTCTAATTAAACCCTTTGCTTGATATCAATTGGCTAGCATGGCATTGTTCTAGTAACCTCATAGTGTGCTATCATTTTCTTTCCATGAAAATTGTCCATGACGAAAGTGCTTGTGAGAACAAAAAGCCACACACAAACCAATTAAGTTCCTAGCTAAAGAAAGCACCAAGACCTTTTGTGTATATGTGGCACATCATGTAGATCAAAGAATTGCTCCATCTCAAGGATCCATGTGATTGGTCCCTGCTAATCAAACTTCCTCATATCTATCTAGGAACATATTGGTCTTCAACCCAAAGTTGGAGTTTTCTCCATTATTGATTCATCTTCCTTATGTCCTTATCATGAATTTCATGGGATACATTTCACCTCAGGTGTCCCTCTATTAGAAAATTTTCAATCCTTCCATGATTCCCCTTTTTAAACCATCCATCAGTCCCCTAGAATTACATTTTTCACCTGCTCTCTTTGTAAATCATTTATGTCCCTATGCATTTCTTCACCTTCATCAAGAATCCCAGTAGGGGACTGCCTAGTTTATTTGGTGTATAAGTTACCTTTTGGTGGCATGTTGGTCAAGTATCACTTTTAAAATCTTGATCTTGAGGTGGTTTTGCTAGAAAAATCTTTCTTTGTTGTAGCATCTCCAAGTTTTCAGTCCTTCTAGGTATGAAAATTTATTTTGTATTTCTCCTATTATTTCTTTGTAATGCCACAAGTTTGATCAAAATTGGATATTCCAAGAAATTTATGGTAACTCTGCAACTTTCTTATTTTGGCCTCTTCCAGATCTCACTTTGTATAATGTGCCCCAATAAAATAATTTATATACAATTCTAAAAATTGTACCAAATACTCACACCCACTATCCAATGCAACTGTCTCACTCAATTTGGATACTGGGAATAATGAATTAAGTTTGTTTTTACCTGAACACTTGTTGAGACTGGTCATTAGGACTAGTCATTAAGAGGCTCTTCCCCATGGTGTATCTACAAATGTAAATGACCTTGTTGAATTTCTTATCATAGATACTTTAATACTCTTTTGTGAATATCTTGCATATTTCGGAGTCTGAAACGCAAGGTAAACACTTATAGCTTAAAATGTCAGCATGACTCCAAATCATGTGATGATTCTAGAACCCCATATTACACATGCTGTTACCCTCGAAGTATAAGTGGCCTATGGAACTGAATTTGAACCCAACGTACTTCATCCGGCTTCACTAAATATCCTCCAAGGTTCCGTCAGAAAACAAATTATAGAAAAAATTCCAAGGTGTCTCAGACAGCAAGAAAACCCCAGACCTTGAGCTTTCACTATACTATAAGTTAAGAACCAAATATCAATATAGAATATAAAACCCTAATAAGTAACAATTTCAATGCCTTGAAAAATAGATAAATTCAGATAAGCTCCTTTGAGGGGGAACCTCCTTATACACACCACATAAATGTTCAAATGCAAGATGATTCCAAATTAAAATATCTCCTTCAGATATATAGGAGACTAGAGGTACAATTACAACTAATGGACCCAAGCCACATAAAATAACATTGGCCAATGTATTATGCCCCACCAGTGGGTAATGCCCCTATTTAGGGCTTAACAACTAGGGACAAAAGTACTAACATGCATAGAAAAGAAAGTGTGCTCAATAGAACCACCAACTCCAATATGAACAACATAATGAGAACATAGTGTCCAAATCCCTTAATAGAACCACTAGCCCAAGTATCAAAAATTGAAATGAGAACATCATTTTTAAAGACATCAATAGAATTATCCCCAATATTAGCAATAGAAATGTGAACATCGTGGACAAGGCCCATATAAAACCACCAACCCTAGTATTAGCAACAGAAATGTGAAGATCAAGGCCACAACCTTTAATATAATGATTGACATATTAGCAACAAAAATGTGAATATCAATGCCACAACCTTCAATATAACCACTAACATATTAGCAACAAAAATAGCATTACTAACAGTAGCATAAATTGTAACAACCCTACTTGATGTTAACCAAAAACAAAGTACACAACTTACAAAAGTGGAAATAATTTTTTAAGTCAATACTATAATCACTTCTTCTTTGTTACAATGTTATGTATGATTTATATAAATGCATATGCACAATACTAGCACTTGAAAATTTTCAATCACCACTAAGGAACAAATAAAAAATATCAAAGTTGGCTCAAAAACCAATTTAATTAAGACAAGTTCCAAGACTATAATGACTGGTCCTCTACTAATTAATTGATGCCTCATAATTTTCCTTAGCAATATTAATATATCAAGTCTTCCCTTAAATGGCATCTTCAATGCATAATGATTAGTCCACTACTAATCATTCAATGGTTCACACTATTATCAACAACAATTATATACAACAAATGGCCATATACAATCAACCTTAAATCCATATAATTATACCACTCAATATTGTATATTCAAGTACAATTTAAATTTTGAATACAATTCTCATTATAATGGTTGGGAAGAGACTAGTTCTAGCATTTTTCTTGTAAATTTTCCTTTGATAAATATCCTCCCATGTGGTTGTAATTTATGTGAACAAAATTACTAAATGCATTAAAGAGCCATGCTCTTCAAACTTAATCAACATTCTATATCATCATTGGTATCCAATCACTTTGGAGTAATGAGACAAGGTTTTAAAGATATTCAAAAGTATGTATTTACTCAATTACATCTATATCAGATTTCAAACATGGTACTAAGTTACATCATAATTAACATGCATATAAACTTTATTTGGACCTATAGAAATCAATTACTTTCTTCAACTAGGTAAATTAGTGACCTAAAGGGAAATGCCTGCCTTTCTCCCTGGGTTTCTTCTACATCAAATCATGGATTATAATCAATTAAGAAGAGACAATAATACACTTGATAAGAGAATAAAATAAAATAAAAAGATATATTAATTCTCATAGGGACAAAACCTAGGAAATTTCCCCCTTAAAAACCCCTCAAATTCAAAATTTTAATCCGAGAAATCATGCTAAGGATGTATATGCACTTTTTGTGAAGTAAAGTTGCATATGCCTAGATGTATAGGCTATTGTTGTTTAAGAAAGGTGTGTATGCCTCTATTTTAAAGGAAATTGTTTATGAAACTGCCCAAAAACAATCATGTAGGTCTTGATTAAGGATGAGGTCTTTAGTGAGGTTTCACAATGACTGTAAATATATATTCTAACTCCATTCTAGTGCTATATTTCTCCCATACAAGATTCCATTTACAATTTCTCTAAAACCAAAAACCCAAACAAATATAAAATTACAAGTTGTGTGTCTATAAATTGGAGAATTTTCTAGAATTGTATACATTTTTTTTATGGTTATAGAAGATCATCCCTTGATTATTATATTTAATTCTAATATTTATCCAAGTATTTTCCTAAATCTCATTTTCCTAGTATAATTTTTCTCAATGCTTGACCACAATTCTACCAACTCCCAAATCGATACTTTTCTTCACCAAGGACCCCTATGTTGCAATGGGTTGTATGAGAAAAGTACAAAAATATCATTCAAAATGTGTGTCTCCTATAGAGAATTGAGGTTCCCATCTATGTGGTACTAGTACATTCTTCAGACCAAACTCAACACCAACTCACCAAGGAAAAAATTTGATCATTACGACATCCATCTAATATTAGGGTGCAAAAGGTGAGCTCTTAAGCCCAATCGTCATTTCTTATATATAGCCTTTGAGACTCATTCCATTTGTCCATCTCATGCAAAATACCAATTATTTTAATTACTAAATGAATATTATTCACATGCCCATGTGTCACTCCATGCATATGTAATTCTTTATTTAAAATTCAAAATAGAGATTATTCATCATACCTTGACCTCTTCTCCTATTTTACTCTTACATGTTCCCTAGATCCTTTTTATTTTTCCTCATTGAGTTAGTGCACATGAAATTAACATTTTCTATTTAATTAAACTTGTTTTTCTTTCAATTTAACTCACCACTTTCTATATGCATTTATATTTATCACAAAATAGTTTTATTTTCCTTTTTTACAAACATGTGCATAATTATATATGATCAATCAAACCACATGCATTTCATTCAATTTACCATGCTAAAATAAAATACATATGCCAAAGGACACTTTTCTCCCAAAGTATTCATCTATACAAGTACACATAAACTTATTCAAATTCAATACCAAAGGTGAAACCAAGTTACCTCAATGCCTTGAATCATTCAGTATGAAGAGATAGACATAACCTCTACAACTCTTCAAGTGAATGATACCAAGGGTTCCATTCCCCTACATTCCCTTCAAGTACTACCTAACGATATGTACCAAGGGTGCAATGTTTATGCATGCCCTTTAAGTATCATTTTTCAAATGAGGGGCAGTGCCATGTTTGGAACTTAACTAATTGAACTCATTCACCATTGATGAGAGTATAATGGTCAATAAGGAATAAGTATTGACACATTATTGCATGCCCCTCAGTAGGACCTAATGAGTGACTGAATACATGGTGTACCCTTATGGCAACATGTAACCTCCAGGAAAAACCATTATTTAAGAATATTTATTTCAACCCACTACAAGAAATGGAGGCTAGTAGGAAGGAACAGATAACCTAGACGTTCTCTCCCCGATGGTACTCATTTTTTCACATCTCATCATACAAAACTTTTCCCATGTGTAATCTTATTACACCGAGAGGCTTTACAACTCTGTATGGAGGAGATGTTGTCACGCATATACAATTAAAAATAAGAAAAAGTACAAGTGAACCATCACATTTATTAGATTATTTTAATGTTTAAAAAAAATGAAATTCCAAAAAATCTAATAAAAGGGGAAAGATAAAGAGCCATTTTATTCAGAATATTTCATCACAAGTCTAAGTAGCACTTGACGCTTCCCTTGACTAAATCATCTACATAGATTCAACCACTTATATCCATCCACCTAATCATCATGGTTATTGATTTTTTCAAGCCTCGTGTGCATATCAAAATTGAATTTATGTTTTCCCACTTTACTCACCATTACTTACCTTCCATTCCACTTATGGTTTTCTACGATTTATTTTAAGTGGATGTTTCCCATTTCATTATTTTTTATGTTGCTTCATGAAAAAAAATTGGTCAACCTTCACATATTTGGGTAGTTCCCTTGAGATAGGGATATGCCTTAAATCAATTTTGAATATGTAGTCTTAACTTGTGATGGCTAAAAGAATTAGAAGTAACCATTTCTTTTCTTCAACGAATCTTAGCCTATTGACCACAACACATTTTCTTTTGGAGCTTTATCTGCAGGCTTTAATACCCTAATTTCCACTTTCCTCATTGGTGTATATCCTCGCATTTGGTAGTGGATAATCATCATTTCTCCCTCACCAAATGGTTTCTTTCAATGTTAGACCTTGGATCATTTATTCACATTTCTAGGATCATATTGGTACCTTGGTACCTATTTTCCTTATTGGTGGAGCAACACCCCCCCTCCCCAATCCAAAGTATATTTTATTATTGATATACCACTAAATGGTTTCTCTCATGTTCAACTTCAACTTATTATCAAAAGATGAGAAACAATTTTCCAAATTCAATTGAAGACTTTGGAGAATTATGGTTCCTTCCCTTTCAATTCAAACCACTATCTTAGACCTCCTTTTAGAACAACATTTGAAGTTTCAAGTTCCTTAAGTTTGTTCAATCCCTTGTAAAAATATGGGGTTAAATATTCTTTAGTTCTCTCCCATTCACTTTGCCAACATTATACCATTCATGATTAGAGGATATGTATCATCGAATTATTTGAGATATTTATACCATTAATGATTAGAGGATATGTATCATCGAATTATTTGAGATATTTACAGTAATTGGGTATGAATTTCCCACCACAGTTATGATCCATCATTACATATATGTGATTTCACTCATACATGAGCATCATAAACTAGAGATAATGCATTTTATCTTTATTATGATGTTTCCTCTTTCTTACTTTTATGGTGTGGGTTACCTTCTCTCGTCCCACTCCTAGATTCTTGAAGTTAAAGGAAAAACATGATGTATTTAACCCATAAGTTGTTCTCCTACCCTCACACATCAATGGCATATGTTAGCAAATAGATTGGTCTCACATGTACTATCATATGTTTTTTCCATTATATATTCCATTTGGGTTTCCATTAGACCCTTGTCACTCATAATTGAAGTGGCATTTCCTATACTAGAAGCTAGAACCTAAGAATTTGGCACCATAATCATGGTTTGACCCCTCCAGAAGTATAATGTCAAATCATAGCATGTTAAATGATATTGGAATGTGTTTAATGACGAACATAAACAATGTTAGTGCTATCATTAAAGGAATAAGAGTTCCACCTCATGCATCATGCTTAATCAAGGATTTTCCACTTGTCCTAATTGCACATGTCCCTTCTAGGTCTACACCAAGGACACCTCAAAGAACTTCATTGAATATGGGAAATAACTTGGAATGTCAATTATTTCACTAGGCCTCCAAAATATATAAAGTGCAAGATTTTTCACCATATTTCAAAAGAGAATTGTTGTGCTATTGGTTTTTTTAAGTGAGGGATTTACTTGAGCTACTCAACAAGGATTTGGAGATGCCCTAGAGAGGACATATCCATGGAAAATGAATATTGGAGAACCACCTCTCCATTGATATAAGCTCTTCCTTGACATATTAATAGATTATTTAGCTGGAACCATACCCCCATAAATCTGATTTCTATTTGTTGTTGTTAAGTTAATCGAATGTATATGCTTCCTATGTCCATGTTAATAGTAATTATTATCCGTTTTAGAGCTATTTCATGATTTTTTGTAGTTCATTTTTTAGTTTGTACATAAAGTTTTGAGTAAGGTATATAATTATTTATAAGGTGTAATCCAGTAGACCACATCTCATTCTCCTCCCTTCTTCCTCAACCCAACCATTGTAACATTCCGCTCTGGCGCACTTAGAAAAACTTATTCTTTGAGGACACGTGTTCGCAAGTAAGTGATCCGATTTTTATGATGATAAACATTTATCCCTGATTATGACAAAAGTTCGATGACATGATGTTTTAATTATTTGACATAAACAGGTGCTATTGGATCGCTTTATCGGAGTGTGCGGTTTTGACCCTGGAGATGCGTGAGGTATCAACTAACCCTCGGACTCGGATTGAGTCGTGGAGGTGCTATTTGAGCTGACGATTTACCATGATATTTAATGATTACGATATGTTGTTGACATGTTCTATTACGATATTACGAGATGCAAAATGACATAGCTTCGTTATCGCAATTCAAACTCACATATGGAGTAGTAGCCACATTACCCATTTCTAGAGAGGGAGAGGTGTGGACAAGAGTCCTTCCACAACCTACTAGCACCCATATCGTGGCTCGAATTGTAGGCTAACAACTACCTAGTTCGAGAGGGATCCACGATCGTGGAGGGTAGAGATCGCTGGCCGGCCAATGAATTTAAGGCTAATGGGCTGGCATGTGGGGGCTTATTCCTTAGAGCCCTAGTCTCCAATACCACAAGTCTTCACCCGTGGAGGTTGACTCTAGGTTGTAGATGTCTACCATCCGCCAAGTCGCATCGAAAGTGGCACCCTTGGAGAACGTGGGTATCTTGGAAGGCACGTCACAAGAAGAAACGCCAGTTGGCGAAAGTGGCAACTTATAATGGTGCATCCTCGGGGCGGCACGTCAGCGCTAACAGAAAACAAGCGTAGTGGCACCCCTTTGGATAATGAAAAGGCCCCTGTGGGAAGGGTATGTCGCATTGATGATGATGTTGTGACAAACCTAGATGACCCTAAGACCTTAACGCCTTTAAAATTTCTTTAAAACGACTCCTCTAATTAATTGTCGCCTAGTTCAAATCTAAACCTAAATTTAAACATCTTTAAGATAAAATTTTGTTTAGCCTGAAGAAAAAGACCCAAAAAACATAAGAACGCAAACTAAACCCTCCTAGGTAATAGTTAAAGTCTTCTTTAAATTATGGGGTAAAGTAATGAGGAAGATAAATTAATTGAAACCCATGGTTTTTAAATTATAAAGGAGAAATAAAATTATTTAAAGTGTGGGAGTATGTTATGACTTTAAAAATAAACAAAAGATTAATAGCTTATGTTTTCTTTTGGTTTTAAAAGAAAAAAAAAAAGGGAAAGGGAATAAATAATAGAAGTAGGGAAACTAGTAATAAAGGAAACATATTAAAGGAAAGTGGGGGACATAGGGTAAAAGCAAAAGGAATCAAAGCACTAAGAACTTTCTATAATGAACTAAAATAGCAACTTCTTTTAGGGAAAGTTATTAAAAGCATGTAAGGTGATCCAGGAACACCTAGGAGTAATTTTAGGAGGACTCTGCGGGTGAGGGAAATGAGTCTTTAATTCTAAAAAGAAATTAATTTTGGAGAAACGGTACAGAGTGACACTTGGACGCTAGAATTTTTAGAGGATTGTCATTAAAACTTAAATTAAGAATGATTTAGGTGCAGTGGGTTTCAAATTTCTATAAAAAGAAGGGGAAGATGAGGAAGAAGTTGAGGAACGGTTAGCTTAACGCTAATGTACCGGATTGTGGCTTGACCTGATTGCTTCTGTGAGGAGTTGGGTTTTCTACTGATTAGTGGGAATTCTCATGGCAAGTCGAGAAGCTAGACTTATCTTCCGAAAATTGTGTGGCCCTATGCCTGTGGGGTAAGCAAGGCAAGCAGAGTACCGAAGGACATTGTGTGGCCCCTTTGCGGCTCAGGGGGCTAAGGGGGAAGCAGAGTACCCCTAGCGATTGGCTGGGAGGTACCGGTGAGGTCTCTACGGTCGGCAAGCAGGAGCGGCAAGGAGCGTGGGACATCAATCGAGGCGCGGACATCAATCAAGGAGGTCGAAAGGGAAAAGGTACGCGTGTTATTGGTAGAGTAGAATGCTTGGATGTAATTCTTCGTTGTAATATTGTTGTTGTATATCCTTTTCATTCAACGCTCTGGACTGTATAAAATCATTTCTGTTGTAATTATGGACTGTATAAAATCATTTATGCTGTAATTCTGGACTATGTAAACCCCTTTTTCCATTCGACGGTCGGACGGTGTAATATAATTACTGTTCGATAATCTGGATTGTGCAAATTTTAAATTATGGTGAGGGAATGTGTAATTTTCAATATTTGTTGTTCTGGAATTTTTTTTTGTCCGTGGGTTGTTTTTGGGGCGATCAATTCGGTGGGCGTTTTTATTTCTCTGTGGGCATTGTATTGTTGTCGGTGTTGTTGATGTGGGCATTATGCATGACTGTGGGCGTTCTAATATCTATGGGTGTGTTTATCTGCTATAATAAAAACTTCTGTGGGCGTTTTCTTTATTTACTGTGGGCACTCCGTTGTGGGCATTCATTTTATAAAATTTTGGTCATGTCTTTTTAAATTACTGTCATTCATTTGCTTAAACTGATGTCAAATCGTTTTATCTCTGGCAATTCGTTTGTATCTTCTGGCAAATCGTTTTCTCTCTAGCAATTTGTATCTTCTGGCAATTCATTTTATCTCGTTTGTATCTTCTGGCAATTCAGTTTATCTCTGGCAATTCGTTGTATCTTCTGGCAATTCATTTTATCTTCTGGAAATTCGTTTTATCTCTGGCAATTCATTGTATCTTCTGGCAAATCGTTTTATCTTCTGGCAATTCGTTTTATCTCTGGCAATTTGTATCTTCTGGAAATTCGTTTTATCTCGTTGTATCTTCTGGCAATTCATTGTATCTACTGTCATCTCGTTTTATCTTCTGGCAATTCGTTTTTATCTCGTTTGTATCTTAGGCAGCGAATTATAGATCAAGGGAAATTGTAGATCCATTGTAAATGGCGAATTCACATGTTAAAAGCCAATGGCGATTCGTTCGAGGTTGCATTTCGTTGTTGTTGTTGATGAAAGTAACACGTTTTTGGGGGAAAAAAGAAGTTATTGTGTGCGCTTGGCTTCATCTATGATTTGTTGTGTGTGTGTTTATTTCATTTTTAATTGGCTGTGTGCGTTCTAAATTCAGCATGCGTTGCATGACAGAGGGGGCCTCTATCTACTGTTGGGTGCGTTTATTTTAAGTGTGTTTCTATCTACAGTGAGCATTTTGTGTGTGTTTTATTACCGCGTTTTACTGCGTTCTGTACAGTGTTATATGTTATTATCTGGGATGTATGGTTGAAAAATATTTGTTGAAAAGTTTAATACCCAGTCCATGTCAATGTTTTTATTTATTTATAATTGTATCAAGTATATCATGACAGATATTCTCTTGTCCTTTATGAAAGGTATTCACACTTGGGCTTTATAGATGTGTGTGTGTAGTCTTAAAAGTAGAGGGATTGGTCATTTTTCAAACATGGTTCAGAGCTCAATATAATTTAATAAGATTTGGTACATTCACATTAAATGATATTTTAAAATACATACATATCATTGTCAAATATATAGGTAATCAATGTCAATACATATATATGTAATCATCATTGCCAAATATGATGTTACTATTGGAATAGTTTTGCCTTTATTACAGCTGTCTAGTTATGCTATTGTTTTGGAAAAGTTCTGCTTTTTTTTTTCCTTACATGAAGCATTGACCTTGTTTTATTCTATTGGAAGTAAGTGGTTTTATTACCGCTGCCTAGTTTTATGGTTTTAATGGTAATAATGGTTAATGTGATGTTGATGTATTTGTAATAATGGTTAAAGTGATATTGGTGAAAGTAATATGGTGTGAATGGTAGTATTGTTAAATAATCATGGCTTCATAAGGTAACAAAGTCAAAATAATTATCGAAATAATATAATGGAATGAAAAATGGTTAACGGTAAGGATGATGTAAGGACTATGTAATGATTATGTCATGATTAAGGGTAATGATTATGTATAGATTAATGGTAATGATTAGGTATGAATCGCTTAATATTAATCCAAATG
>SNQJ01S0199827.1:0-15871 GCA_010110895.2 Picea sitchensis | reverse complement strand
TTTCACAAGAAGAAACGAGGATCATTGTGTGTATTTTAAATTAATTGGTGATCATTTGATTTATTTGGTCTTGTATGTGGATGACATGTTGCTGATAGGAAACAACAAGGAGGTTATCCAGGATGTGAAAACTTAGTTGTCCTATAAATTTGACATGAAGGATCTTGGTGCTTCAAATTTCATTTTGGGCATAGAAATTAAAAGAGATCGAAAAAGAGGAAACTCTGGTTAAATCAGAGAAAATATGTCGAGACAATATTGTAGAGGTTTAATATGCAGGAATGTAAACTAGTAAAGGTCCCTATTCATGTTGGTGTAAAGTTATCTGTGGATCAGTGTCCCAAGACACATGAAGAGGAGGAGGACATGTCTTGTGTTTCATATGCGAGTGCAGTTGGCAGTTTGATGTATGAAATGGTCTGTACTAGACCGGAAATTGCACATGTAGTGGGAGTTAAGAGCAGGTATATGTCAAAACCAAGAAAGGAGCATTGGACAGCAATAAAAAGAGTTTTCGGGTATTTACGTGGCATTGCTAGCTATGGATTGTGCTACCAAGGAAGACCAGGGTTGGACAGAGTGTTGGATATACATGTATTTGTGGATGCAGATTAGGCTAGATATCTGGATCGTAGGAGATCTACAAACGGGTATGTGTTTAACCTGTTTGGAGGAGCAATCAGTTGGATGAGCAAAAGACAAGTTGTAGTGGCACTTTCAACTACAGGAGCTGAATACATGGAAACCACTCATACAAGTAAGGAAGCAGTATGGTTACAAAGATTGGGTTCGAGTATTGGGTTGGTACAACAAACTGTAAGGATATATTGTGATAGTTAGAGTACAATTCTGGCGAAGAACCCGGGTTATCATTTAAAGACAAAGCATATTGATATTCAATATCACTTTGTAAGAGACATGGTTGAAGAAAAGAAAGTGTTGTTGATGAAAGTGGACACTTTGAAGAATGTTGTAGATTCATTAACAAAATTTGTGAGCACTGAGAAGTTCTCTTGGTGTAGAGGATCCATGGGAATTGATGCCCTAGATTGTTGACTATGTAACCATATATGCAAAGAAAACAACAAGTGCGAGAATGTTGGGTATATGTTATATTCCTTACGCTCGGGGGTTCGAGGGGGGGTACAGGGGGGAAAATCCCCCCGCTCAGGGGTTCGGGGGTAATGCCCATGATAATTTTGTTTTCCTTGGGAAACATGTCGCATTTTTTCCTCGATTTTTGTGTAGATTGTTGGGCAGTTTTTCGGCACATGGTTTTTGCCAATGGTTTTCTATTTTCGATTAAGGAATTAGGGTTGTTGAATAATCCAGGTCATTGGTTTAGGGTTTTGGATGTCGATGGCTCCTATATGTATATTGTATTGTAAACAATGTACTATGATGAATGAATATAGAATATGTTGGTTTTCCCGGTTTGGGTTTCCAAGGGAAAAATATCTGTGTAATGTGTGTATTTTCCATTGTCTCTTTTCTATTAAAATTGTTTGCAGTAAATATTTCACAAGGTTAAAATCTACATCCAAGGGGATCTTGGGTCATGGATCGATATCAGTGACAGAGGACGAGGAGAAAGAGGATCCAAAGGGTGAATAGTTGAAGGATGAGCAGAGTTCATAGACTTCTAATGTGGGGAGTAAACCTTCATATGGGAAGAGGGTGTTATCCTCTTCTAGTTCTGTCAAGAGACTAAGTTGGTACGAGATGACATTTATGGATGCTCAAGAGTAGGAGGCTTCTAGGATCACATTGAGGGAGAGCAGGGCTTCGACGAAGCTTCCAAACTTCGTGGATTTGATATGTAGTGTCATTGATTCCATGACTTCCAGTATTAAGGGAGCACCTGACTAGCAGGGTTGGAGGGATACCAATGTGCAGGAGTATGTGTGTGACATTATGTCAGGATTGAAGGGAAAACCAGTTCTAGGTGGTTCTTTGGGAAATACCTTCATCGTTAAGAGGGATTGTTGATGCTAGTGGTAGCATCAGATAGGTATTTCCTCACAAGTCTATGTGTCTAACGTGTGGAAATATTTCAAATCCTTCTATCCTTGAATTTACTTTAATTAAAGGAATTATTAAAGTAAATTACTCTTATTAATTAATTGAGTTATTTAAGGAAATGTTAAAAGTAATTAGCATGTAAATCTCAAGTGGGTGTGATAAGTAATCTCAACCATTAATCACTTTGGGGATTAGAAATAGATTATAACTCACGAGTATAAAATCAAGGCTAGGGTGAAGGAGGAAGACACTTGAGACATCTTTATCAAGTTGATCGAGATAGATTGATCGAGGACAAAGAGAGTTGGATCATGAAGGAATATGATTCAAAGAGATCTTGGATAGGTGGAGAAGGACTTCCATCAATAGATCTAGGTCAAAGGGAGAGAGAAAACAACAATACATTAGAAGGATCATCCACCGCGGAAAGTACAGGTGTTCTGGAACAGGTAGCACAGATTGTGCAAGTTTTAGCCTTACAATTGCATAGACCACACAAATTGCATGGGTATCTATGTAACAGTCGTGCAGAGGTTGTACAATATTGTACAACAGGTTCTACAATAGATCAACTAGCTAGGTTTGTTTGTAGTTGTATTTCTCTCAGTGGGTCATTATCCTTGTTATGGGAGCCCTAATTTTATCATAATAAAATCATCCTAGTACTGATTTTCCCTCTGAGGTTTTTCCAGGGTTATCTACCCAAAAATATTGGTGTTCCTGTGTGCATGATTTGGTTTCTATTTTTTTTCTTCTGCTGCATGTTTAAACTTAAATATTTCAGCATTGTATTTTTGTTTTGTGAGCTTCTAATCTAATTTGCAGTAAGGAAATCACTAGATAACAAAATACCTAGGTGTTGGAGTAAGAGGTTTTCAACAAAGGCATGGATGCAAGGACTTTGGGATGGAACCAGAATTCCTGGGATAAATAGATGTGAAGGTTGAATGGTTGTTGGTGATGCTCAAATGGTAGGGGATGGGAGCTCTATTTGTGGAGAAATGAGTGTTGGGTGTGAATACTATGGTCATGTCAAGTCTTATAAATACCTGAGAAGAAAACCATAAATTAGTGCCAACTTGTTCATGTTTTCTATCTAGCTCCATGCACCAGTGTTCCTAAGGTGATACCTTACAATTCAGATCTAGGTTGCTTTAATGTTATGTCTCGCACCAACGATTCACCGTACTATTGATGTCCCTTCCACAGGATGGTGTCATAACTTCCCACATCCACCGTACATGTGTGGTCTAAATGGATCTGATTGCTTGATGCTTCGGTTCTACCAAAAATTGTCTGGCCCTTGGATCGCTCATGCCAGTATGTCATCGTGTCCATTGTCCTGTGTATTTCCCATAGCTTTGCATGTTGGTTGATATATGTCAAATCTATCGACCTATCAACTAATGTTGTTTCCTTGTGTGATTGTAATAGGTGTTATCCTAGTAATGGATCTACAGTTATACCTAATCTATGTTTCACTATGTGCTTCATGTTCTAATCTGGTAGTATGCGTCAGTGGTTCATGCAATGCTTTAAGACTTCATAGTGAATTTGCCTTGTATTCGTTGAAGTATCGCTTTGTCATTGTTTGATCCATAGGATATTTTTTGGTCTAAGAAGCCTAACAGTAATCAAGACACAAGAAAATATTTTTAGGCTCTTTGTTTTATACATCACAAACAAATAGGATCAAGTGGCTATGCAATTTGGAAATTGTTATGTAAGCAAAGTATCAATACCTGGAATCGAAGCAATGAATGTTTCAGACCCAAGTGCAACAAGAACAGTCGCATGTGAGGTAGGTATCGATGTGCAATAGCAACAATTAGAAAGGTATGTATATTAGAATGTAAATTTTGTAGTTGGAAAAAAGATATCAAAAATGTTGTTCATATTTCTTATTTTGTGTAATTTTTGTACGACTATGCAGCTCTATGAGTTCGAATATTTTCTAGATAGAGGACCTAAACAGTAAAACAAAATGACAAGGCGAAGGTATTATTTTCCATGGTCAATGCTTTATCATTTATATGTTAATATATCTTAAGTAAAATTATATCACGCTTACAGTATTCTATATATCAATTGTAGTTGATTGAGACATATGAACACCACTTAAAAATATAGCAAGCACACAACATGCAAAAGAAAATGTAGTGTGCACAACACAATCGACAATTATGACGCAACTGACAAGAGAAACATAAAAAGATCTGGAAAAAACTAAGCCAGGTAGATATCGGTGGCCACCCACCTATTCCAAGTGGCTCAAAATAATTTTCTGGCAACTTACTATTTTTAGCAATTTTTTCGGTTCCTAAACTTCTGGGGTCATTTTGAGGGCCTAAAAAACATTTTTTCATGATCAAGCACCTCAATGATAGCCAAATGCTTTGATTGAGCCCCAAAAATGAATCTCCTTGTCTATACCTTTCCAACAAGCTATCTTGCACCCCAAACAAAAATCGTACATGCCAAAGTTATGCCCTCGGGAAGTTGATAAACCAAACTACCCAAAAATGGGGTCCACAAAACTATTGGCTTTTCATATTCCAGGGTCAGGGTTTTGGATTTTCTTTATGATAAAAAGGCCTTTGGAGTCTCATTGTAAAATCATCTTGTGAATGTGAGTAGTCATCACAACTCTTCTCAGAGATAAGTTGTCACCATTCTAGTGAGTCTTTCACTCTGTATTTCTACAGTTTTGTACATTTCACTCATTAATAGAAATTGTGTATTATTGTATCTTTGTGTTTATGGTTATATCTATGATATATTTCTATTATATTATTGGATATATGATATATCTCTGTACATTTATTTATTATATCTCTTCTCTCATTTCGTGCCGAAAATAATCTGGATCAAAAACTAATTGCATCAACAACAGTTGTAAGTATAGATTCACAACTCTATCTACAAATTTTGTATACAAGATTATTTAAAAACATGTGTGTGTGTGTGTAGTTTAAATTATTGAATTTTGTACTACGTAAATAGGTCCAAACAAGTTCAAGGTACATTGATACTAGAAAATTCATGTTCCTCTCCATTTCAACCTGTCTACGCAATTTGCAGTTCTCTTGCACACAATCTTTTTTTTGGCTTGAGTGAAATGTCATATGAAATATGTTTGCAAAAAAATTTGAAGTGTTGTTTATATTCCATGCAATTTTTGAGTGCATGGAAAATTTACATTGAAGAATACAGTGTGGCCATGCATGTCATATATATAGTAAACCAAAACAATGTCATGTTGCATCTACAATGAGTTCTATGTATTGTTTTCCATTACTTTCTGCATAAAGCAGAACCATAATTTAATTGTTTGTTAAATTGATCTTAATGTTGATGCATACAATATTGTATATAGATGTTATCTATATAGTTTTCGTATGAGCAATAACATCTATATTGTATATGCACTTTGGATCCAAAATATTTACTAGCCATTGTTAACATTGCATTGTCCTTGTATTGAATCTTTACAATTAAACTATCTAAACATAGTCAATGGAGTTGTTTCACTAAGATTTATATATTGCAAATATTGTGCAAAAGTTTCCAATTTCAATTCAATTATTACAAATCTGGCAGAACTATACAAGCTTTGCATATATTTTTTTTCAAGTGTTTTCTTAACACAACATATATGTTTCTAGATTCTTTTCTCCATTCGCTCCAGTCAATTGTTTTCTTCTATTGTTCCAATGCATTTTAAACCCTTTAACATGTGACAAGATAACTCCCATAGTTAATTCTTGTTCCAAGTGATATGTTTCATTATTTGCAAAGTGTTTCATGGTTTGCAAAGAAAAACGTTAATACAACGTGGGTGCGAGGATTTATAAATAAAAAATTTATATTGTAATGTCCCAATTTAGTAACTTGTATGCAATCACCAACCGAATAGAACTATGAACATATAGCAACTATAATAACATTTCTTGCTCCAAATTGTTATCAATCCTAGATTTACATACGCAAGAAATCAATTAACATGCAAGTTCTGCTTTCTTAGATATGTTGCAAATAAAGCGTCGTTTGGAAATTGTTTGAAGTATTAGAAGTGTAGTGTGCTAGTGCAGTGAGTTCTATGAATTCTTCGCACAAGTGTTGAAAATATACTAAGCCTTGGTTGTACGGGCTCCATGCCTATGTGAACCGGCCTCTACAAAATCCCTAATTGCGTAAGATATGGCTTCGGGAAATCGCTTTCTTCTGTTGTTCCAATGCATTTTAAAGCCTTGGGCTGAAGTATTGGAAATGCAGAAGTGTGGTCGTCCACTGTGGTGTGGTGACATGTATGAATTCACTGCACAGGTATTTAAAATAGACTAGCTCTTACTTATGCAGTCTTCATACCAGTGTGAAATGCATAAGTGCAAAAGATATGGCTCCATGTTGTGCAGAAATGCATAGGTATTGATGTCTGCATATGCAAGTGTAACAGTTATATGGTTCATTTGCGCATAGCCTACTTAAAATTAATTCAAGTCAGCGATATTCTTAAAGTTAAACATATGCATAGAAGCATTTTGTTCCCTTTATTTACTCATTCTTTATAAAAACATTGTTACTTAAAATAAATTCAATTCCACAATATTTTTTAAGTTGAATATATGCATAAAAGCATTTTGTTCTCTTTATATACTTATTTTTTATAATAAACATTGTTACTTAAAATAAATTCAACTCAGTGTCGAGAACTAGTTGTGGAATCTTAGAATATGAAATTGCCATAAATAAGTCGGTTTTGGTGAAAAGTACATTGTTGGTCAAAACCCGTGCCATAGGACAATTGAAAGTACATAGTTGTGAAGTGTGACAGTTCAGGACAATGGGTCGTCTGGATTATCCGCACAAGGGTTCAAATTAAAATAATTGGTGTCTATGCAGGGGATATGCTTGTGTGGATGTTCAGAACAAATATCTATGCGGAGGACATGTCTGTGTCGAAGATATATTTGTGTGGAAGATATATATGTTTAATAATATTTTTTAAGTTAAGCATATGCATAGAAGCATTTTGTTCACTTTGTATACTTATTCTTTAATATATGTATATACATAAGTGCATTCTGGGATGATGGATCATATGGATTATGCGCACAAGGATTCAAATTAGACTAAGTGATATATGTTTAACAATATTTTTTAAGTTAAGCATATGCAAAGAAGCATTTTGTTCACTTTATATACTTATTCTTTAATATATGTATATACGTAACTGCATTGAGATCTCTAAAAATCTAACATTGTAATGTTAATGTTTGTTAGATATCAACTTTTACAGATTGTTGGGAAGACATTCATTCTCAACATCAAGGTTGTCTTACCATTTCATTTGGTTATATTAAGTTTCACTATTTATCTATTATGTGAAGAACTCTACCCATTTTGCTTCTTGCAATTCTAATGTGCAGATGCTTTGCATTGATTCTTGCCCATTGTAACCTCCAAACACTTTACAGCGATGCCCGCATATGCTAACCTCCCCATTGAACACTTATTTACATTGCTTTTGGCATATGCTAATGTTCGCATCGAACACTTCACTTATTTACTAAGTTTTGTTCCACATTTAACACTTTACCTTTTTGTTTATCTTTTACAAAGTTTTATGCAAAGTTTGTTCATCGCAAAGACTTTACATTTCTTCCAACATATGCTAGCCTCCTCGTTGAACATTTCACTTATTTACTAATGCAAATTGCGTAGATATGGTCATAACAAAATGCTTCGCACAATTGATGGAGTCCTAGAAAATAAACTTACCAAAAATCAGCCAGTTATCATGCAAATTACATCGTTGTTCAATATTCATGCTATGGAACTATTGGGAGTGTGGAGTTGCAAAGTGCGGGAAGATGAGTGATATGAATTACCCGCACAAGGGTTCAAATTAGACTAAGTGTTTCTTATGCAGGGGATGCATGTGCAGACGTGCAAAAGATACATCTGTGTGGACGATATGCATGTGCCAAAGATACATATGTTTAGCAATATTTTTTAAGTTAGGCATATGCATAGAAGCATTTAGTTCACTTTATATACTTATTTTTTAATGTATGTATATACCTTAGTGCATTGAGATATATAAATAATTAAAAGACTTTGATGTTACTATTTTCTAGCTATTGACTTTTATAGGTTGTTGGCATGACATTCGATCTCAACACCAAGGTTATCTTACCTTTACATTTGGTTATATTAAGTTTCACTATTTGTCTATTGTGTTGAAAACTCTACCCACTCCGCTTCCTGAAATTCTGACATGTGGATACTTTGCATTGGTTCCCACCCATCCTAACCTCCAAATACTTTACATTTCTTCCCACATACGCTAACTTCCACGTTGAACACTTCACTTATTTACATTGCTTCCCGCATATGCTAACCTTTGCATTAAACACTTCACTTATTTACTAATTTTTATTCCACATTGAACAATTTACCTTTTTGCTTATTTTTTACAAAATTTCATGCAAAATGTTTCCATTACAAAGGATTTACATTACTTCTCACAGATGTTAGCCTCTCGATTGAAAATTTAACTTATTTACAAATGCAGAGTGTGAAGATATGGTCATAGCAAAACGCTTCGCACCATTGGTGGAATCTTAGAAAATAAAATTTCCATAAATCAGTCGGTTATCATGCAAGTTACATCGTTGATCAGAATCCATGCTATGGAACTATTGGAAGTGTTGATTTGCAAAGTGCAGCAATGCGGTAGGTTGATTGAAATGAATTACCCACACAAGGGTTCAAATTAGACCAAGTGTTGATTATCCAGGGGATATGCATGTGCAGATGTGCAAAAGATATATTTGTGTGGATGATATATTTGTGTGGATGATATGTTTGTGACAAAGATGTGTGTGTGTGTATGTGTGTGTGTGTGTGTGTTTAATAATATGTTTAACAATATTTTTTTTAAGCATATGCATAAAATCATTTTGTTCACTTTATGCAATTATTTTTTAATATATGTATATACGTAAATGCATTTACACATCTAAAAATTTAACACTTTGGCCTTAATGTTTGTTGATTATCCAAAATTGTATAAAATTATTCTGTCAATACACTATACTTCCAAAATTTCTTAGTCAACATCATTTTTACTTACACACTTTTCACATTGCATGGAGTCCACACATGTATATCTTCGACACAGCTAATACCTTACTACTTTTATTTTCAACCCTTATGTGAACAATTCATCGTTGATTCTCACACAGTTGCCACTTCTGCAATTTGACATTTCCATTGGTTATGCACCAACGGTTCTAATAAGCTAGGTAATTTTCACCATAACCGAGTCATTTATGACACCTTGATTTGCTCTGATTTGCAAAAAAAAAAAATTGGAAGTTATTTACCATTTGTGCGAAGTAAACATGGTGCTTTTCTATGGCCTGCTTAATGGTTTATATTTGTGGGTCATTGTATTCTGTAAGTGATTTACGTGTGGAAACGAAATTTTAGTAAATGCTCTACATACAATTTATCTTAAATAAATTGCACCTCGGTCTCTTCGCTACCATCATATCTCTACACTCATTGCAACCATAACTTATTTACTAAGCTTTACTCCACATTGAAGATTTTACTTTTTTTTGCTTATGTTTACTAAGTTTTATTCTAAATGTTCTTACTTGTTTTTACTTTATTCTTATCATTGTCTTATTTGCATAAACAATAATGCTATTCTACTTTATTATATGAATTATCTTTTTGCAAAGACTATTCATTGCATATGCACCGTGGCAAGAATTTTATCTAACATTTGTAGAAGTGTTTTGAAATTTAGAAGAAGGAACCTTTTGTGCTAGTGTGAAATGTATTGGTTCTTTCCATCAAACAACCCCAATACAATTATTGTACAAAATTCTTCTTCCAATGCACTATTCTTCAAAGATTTCTTAGTGAAAAGCATTTTTACTTACCCACTTTTTGCATTGTGCGAAGTCTTTTGCCATTGTGATATCCCTGGAATCCATGCACCTATATCTTCCGCATGTTCGCACTTTACACATGTGTATCGCTTGAACATTTAGGACTTCACTACTTTTATTTTCAACCTTTTTGCAAACAGTTCATGGTTGATGCTCATGTAGTTTCCACTTCTGCAATTTGGCATTTCCAATAGTTATGCACCAACATTCTAACAAGACACCTAATTTATATGATAATCGAGTCATTTATGACATCTTTATTTTCCACCATTTGCAAAAAAATGGAAGTTATTTACCACTTGTGCGAAGTAAATGTCACACTTTTATATGAGATGCTTAGTGGTCTCTATTTATGGCTCATCGTATTATATAAGTAACTTATGCATGGAAACGAGGTTTTAGTAGAAGTGCCACAACCATACCTGTCACAATTCTCTACCTCTATAAACACAATAGTTTTACAACACGGATTCTGACAAGCCACATAATTTGCACTATAACTGAAGCATTTATGACAACAAGATTTGCTCCAATTTACCAAGAAAGAACAACAATTAGGTAATAGGACTCATGCGAAGTAAATGTCCCACTTTTATATGACCTATATAATGGTTCCTATTAATGATTACGCATGTTTCAAACACAGTTCATATGTGTGGAAAGGAATTTCTATTGAATACATGCAATGCAAATGGATTTAAAGCAATTGGACCTCACTAATATACTATTCACAAGGTTCACCTATACCAAAGTTCATTAAAAAAGAAGCACTATGGAAAATAGAGGAAGGAAAGAGCCATTTTGTAGTGATACTATCAATTCACTAACCACAGAAGACAAGAATTTCCACTAGTTTGTCTCATACCAGTGGTTCTTGAACAAGTCACCAAAAGAAAAGAAAAACGACAGACTCTAGACCACAGGCCTCATCAATGTTGGTTGTGTTCCTGAAGTCTTCGACTTCAAAGAACTCGTAACTTGGTGTGCTCGAAGGTTCGACTCAAGGATGAGGATGATTAAAGTAACACCAAAAACAAATAATCTAGTTGTCCTTACTCTGAAGATGTTCAATAAAATGCTCCATCTTCCATCTGTAAATAAAACTCTTTAACTTGTTGATGCAGAGGCCTTCCTGGATTCTCAGGCAGGCGACTCCAATGTATTGTGATACTTTCTTCTACATTTTGCAAACATGCCCATTGACCTTTCAACAATCAATATAACCTTGCTACAAGAACCATACGGGGACATTTCATGGTTGTTCGCTCGTGTCACTGACCAAGAGTTGACGTCACACATACCCAGGTTAGCTCTATACGCAATGTACTTTTCATTTCGCAAGGATTCCATGTTTGATTGGGAAGAGTTCATATCAAATGAACTTTATTTTTAGTTAAGTAACTACTTTAGCACTCAAATAATTTTCATGGCTGCATATTTGGTATTCGCAATTGTCTTTTGCAATTTCTTTGACAGTCTCCCTATCAAGGCGACTGTTAATATACACAATGAACCAGTTTAGTTCCGACACCCAGTGTTATGCAAACATAAAGCACCATTCAATTTTTGCATTGTTCAAGATAAGTTTGTTAGAGACTTCAGACACAGCCTGGTTGGGGCAGAGCCAAAGAGAATAATGTAGGAAGCTAAATATTTTCTTAAGGGAAAGGGCATTTAAATTCAAGAGAAAAACCATACTTACATCTGCTTGTATGGTTTTCAAAAAAACATGCTTCTACTCCATATATTTGTTTGTGATATATATTTTGTTGCAGAAGTTTCTCACCACTATAAATCCCAGTGTATTATATTTGAAAGAAACAGAAAAAAGCAATTCATTACATTGCCTCTTCGAGTTGGGGACACAATGATCAGGAATCTAGCGCATATGAAACAAGTCTCAGACACAATCTGTTTAATATAAAAGAAGAACATCACCTAGGAAGTTTTGATCCTGAGGGCATATTCTCACAACATTTAGCATCAATAAGGTACACCAACCTTTTTACAAGATTTGATGAAGAAACTGTCGAGAATCCGTCAAAAAAGGACAAAAATGCATGCAACAATGGCTTGTTGATAGAAATAAGTTCAAACACCATAAGCCAGGGAAAACCAAGACAAAGGGGGAGAAGTAGTGCTAATGTCTAGTCTTCTTCCAATTGCCAACCACCTAAGAGCTCCTCCTCTGAGCAAAGAACAAAACAACACAAGCTAAATAAAGAAGGGAGTAATGATGAGTTTGATGGAGATGACGGTGGAGAGAAACCACCTCATGCAAATCTTGAATGGGCACATATATCATCCCAGTGAAAAAGGAAACATAACCCAAATAAATACAATTTGCAAGATACAAGAAGTACAAGAAATATTGAAGATATGGAAATCGAGAGTACAAAGCTACCGAACTAGATAACCCGGAGAATTGTTGAAAGCCAAGAAATTACACAGGACCTCGCAATCAAGTAACCTATGTTCATTTACAACCAGACCTTAACACTGCAAAATAATCAATTCAAGAGGCTGAAAATAGAGATGGTTGGTGTCAAACACAAAAAAGGTGGTTCATAAATGAAGGTCAATGGTCGATGTATCAAGAGTTTCACCGTCTGAACTCATGCAACTACATCTCTCCACTAGAGATGCTCTAGCAGATTCAATTTCGGAACAAGAGTTGTGGACCATTAAATTGAAGAAAAGAATAAGTGAACTTGAGGAGGCACTCAGTCCCAGATCAGTGTTTGTACAACCACTGGCCATACTTTCAACAGAACAGACTCCTCCAAGTACTCCAAGAACCTCAAAGACAATCAGGAAAGCCCTTCAATTGTTGAATGGATTCAAACTCTATGTTGCTAATAACATTAATAAAATACTTGGTATAATCAAACATGTGTGGGAGGTCAGCACCAACCTACGTTAGCTCTCACAAAGGATTTCAATTTTTACTAGAGATTTGCAAAGAGACTTGCAACATGATGAAAGCCTACTAGAAAAATGAGATAAACACTTTCATTCGACAAGTCGCTAGTATTAGTGACCATCGAAGAAATTAGCAAGGACTGCCCAATAGTAGTAAAATAAAGAAAATAAAGGTAGGTTGGGAACAACGAGTAAAAATGTTGCAAGATGCAATTGTTGCTTGCGAAAAAATCAATGAAAGGAGAGGCGATGTTATTTTAACAGCATTTGATGTCGTTAAAGAAATGTAGGGTCCACGGATTTTCAAAAATTCAATTATGATCACTAAGGAGCTTGATAGTCACTCGGTGGCAATGAAGACTTTGTTATTTAATGACTTCGACAACCTTGTGTAGTTTCCCGAAGAAAAACTAAAACAATGGCTTGTTACATTTGTCAATGACAATGAAGAGCACTTGTCAGCCACTGAGCAACTGCAAGTGGAACGCAAAGAAATATAGGACTACAATTGTGTGCTTCAAGTTAAGCAAGAACTCAACATCCCACCAATAAAGAATTGTATTAATAACTTGGTCAAGAACTCCTTGCAACAGATTGTTAACCCAGAATAGCCACCACAGACAGTTTCTTCAACCTAAGCCCAAAGCAAGAAATTTTATGAAGGCACATACACAACAACAAAAGACAAACCAAACTAACATAATATTTGCTTCTTGGTAAGCAATCTATTGTTTTCATCTGCTTCTATTGACCTTTTCTTTTGCTCACTTGGTAATTTCTTAGAATTATTTGTTTTGTGTCCTCTACAGACTTAACATTGGTTTCTAACTATCTTTCTCTATTTCTTCCAGGTCTTTCTTCTATTTACTGGTCCATGGGAGCCTCGATCCCAATCCATTTGGACAAACACATTTACTTTTTACAGACATTATTTAAAAGACGATTATATATTTTTTGAGCTTGCCAAAGAACTCTTTAGCATATATGGCTATTGATTTTCCAAGATTTGAGTTTAAAACTGAATTTTCAAGTATGTTTTCACTCTTTATGATTTTCCAATGAAACATCATGTTAAGGTCTTTGCATATGTGGTACTTTACTTCCATTCTGCGAAAATCCTATTTTGACTTTTATAATTTTTCACAAACATTATGTAAAAGACAACTGCATACTTTTTTGTGCTTGTTAAAGAACTATTTTGGCATAGATGGCCATTGATTTTCAACCCTTTGAGTTTTAAACTGAATAGTCAATTTTGGGTTCATTGTTTATGATTTTTCAATGAAATGTCATGTTAAGTTCTCTGCATATGTGGATATTTGCTTTGATTCTACAAAATGCTATTTTGAACTTTATGCTATCATTTGTAAATTTTATAGTGTATTGTGAATACTTAATTAGAATACAACCTTTTCCTTTCTCAAATCTTGCTTTCTTTGTGAATGTTTACTTAACAAACCAGCTACATTTTCCATCGTGACAATTTATGTTGCTCCATTTAAATCACAAAAATTGCAAAATCATTTTCCCTGCTCCATTGAACATTGTCAAGTGGACCAACACTTTCCTAAACAATGTTGTTTTCCATTCGTGTTATTTACAAAACCAGTTTTCTTATTAAACTGGAACATCGACAATTCCTCTTCTTTTGCATTGTATTTGATCTATTCAGTTCTATGTACATTGTCTTTTCTTATCTTTGGTTGAAAAACCATTTTTCCTATTAAGCTAGAAGTTTGACAATACTGTTGCTTTTGCACTATGTTTCATGTCTTTTGTTGTTTGCACATTGTCTTTTCTGAACTTTGGAAAAAACAAAACATGCATACCAGAAACAACTTCTTGATATGCTACTGACAATTTCAAGATTTTGCACAAGCAACATATGTTGTACAAAGAACTTGACCACATCTGCTTTATGCATATCCTAAATTTTGCACACTTTGCATTGTCTCGCACACATCCTAGCATCCATGCACTTCACATTGCTTCTGGCACATCTTGAGCTAGGTGCACTCCACATTGTCACTGCACATTTTCATCTCCGCAATCTCTTTACAAATTTTCATGGTAGATGTTTTTACATAGTTGTATGTTAAATGTCATGTCTTGTGTGGAAAAATACACGCCCTTTGCTTCTTGCACACCCTATCCTCTGCACACTTTACATTTCTTCCAGCGAATCCTGACATCGACATACTTTACATTGCTTTCGGCACATCCCGGACTCTACATACTTCTTTTTACTAATTTTTATGCTACATGTTTTTTTTTTACATATTCCAATGCTAAACATGATATTATGTGCAAAGAAATTTACGTCCTTTGCTTTTCACATATGCTAGCCTCCACACACTTTTCACTCACTTTTATGTGTGAAGCTTCCACAAATTCATTGTTGTCCTTTATATCCGCACACATTTACTTCCACACAATAGAAAGAGTCAAACCGAAGATTTAGTTATTATATCATTTCTTTTCGAACCTCTTGTTCCCCTGGTGTTGCTATAGCATCTTGCAATAAAGATTCCATAATATTTATATTATTCTTCAAATGCATACTCAACAACTAAAGTAGAAATCAATTGCAAATACAAAGGATCAAGTCAATTAACTATTTCCCGGATTAAACTCAGGAACCTATATTTCAGACTTGTTTCAACTTTTGTAATTGTCGCTCCCTATCCTAACTTCCAAACATTTTACATTGATTATCGCATATGCTAGCCTCGCCACTGAACACTTCACTTATTTATATTGCTTCCCACATATGCTAAGCCCCCATCCAACATTTCACTTATTTACTTACTAAATTTTGATCCACATTGAACATTTACTATTTAATTATTGAGTTTTACTCGACATTAAAAATTTACTAAGATTTACTTTACATTGAACAATTTACCATCTTTACAAAATTTTATCCTAATTGTTTTTATCCCAAACACTTTACATTGCTT